>VXBZ01008987.1:737798-787605 GCA_013399135.1 Heliornis fulica
GGGGTGGGTGGGAACAACTGGAAAAACTGATTGAAAATTCTGAAGATTTAAAAGATTAATCTTTTATATAAAAAAATAACATCCATGAAAATTCAATTGAGATTCACTCTTAGTAGAAACAAGTCTGAAGTTTGAAAATGTTACACTAAGTTACTATTTAGTTTTTTGAGCAGTTCTATGACTGAGGGTGTTAGAGGACAGTTTGTTGCCTCACACCACTGTTTTCAGAGTAAGAAACAAAGGTAATGCAACGCAGAGTAGATGAAAAGTAAATTACTTCTAATCCAATCTGAACCATTGAATTCTTCTGTAATTCTAGGTAAATTACTTACACCAGAGTTTTCCCAGGGGGCCTATTGTTTATGGTGTCACATAAACTCAAGTGTTTGCCTCAAGACAACTTAACGACTATTGGAACCTGCTTTCCTCAAAGTGAATGTTTTTCTCCTTTCTTAACTGCTTTTTTAATTTTTTGAAGAATTGTATTTTCCTTCCATTATTCATAGGCCTTATAATCCAATCAAGGGGGAACAGTCATTGTGGGATTAACATCTTTACCTGCTTTTGAAGCCAAACTTTTTCCAATCTGATAGAGATATAAAATTTGTCAGTGAATATACATGGTTCAATAGGCTCATGTATACATATTTAGTAGACTAATTCCTTCTTGAGAAAAATAATTTTAGACTTCTACTTCAAACAAACAAAAAAGAAGTAAAGCTGTCATATTAATTCAGTTCCCCGATCAGTCCCTCAGGGAAAGGGCCAGCATTGCTTTTATTTTAAAAGCTCATAAGATGTGTTTAATTTGGTTCTGTAGTTATTTGTTCAGTATGCAGTGCAAATTTTTCTGGCTACAGACATGGGATATGGTAAACCTTTTGCCTAGATCAATGTCCAACCTCTTTCAAGTTGTGGAGAAAGTTACTCTCTCATAAAGTTCAGACCTGCCAGACTCAATAACTCTACAAAAATGTTCAGATGAAAATTGCTTCAAGCAATCCTAGTAGAAAGCCAGCACCTCACCCTTAGTTTAAAGTTATGATCCTTATCATAATTAATTCAATAAAGAAGTAATGTACTTCAACCTAGGCATAGAGAATAATTTTCTGTCCTGACTGGTATAAACTTTCAGCTAGGGACGTTTAAACTCTGGACCTGATCTTTTAGAGCAAATAATAAATTACAGACCTAGAGCCAGCAGATTATAGCTGAAGTTGAACCATCATAAATATGTTGCCAAGTTAAAAAGGTACACTGGGTAGGAGTGATAAAAGGTATAATACTATTTATAAATATATAAAAAATATTTTATTGACAAATTAAACCCTAATAATATTTTTGAGCCGTGAATGCATTGAAGGGTAGGAATGTATTTGTGATTTTTGTAACCTGAGTTACCTTGCTTCTTAAATTTAAATTGTCATTTTTCTGCTGGTGAAATATAGAACTGTCAAACTGTCAAATACACCAACACTTTTGCAGAAGATGTATATTGGAGAGATCCAATCTCAAATTATTTCAGTGTTGCATTCATGATTCACTTTTCTTTTGCTTAGTGATATTGCTCTGCTGTCACACCTATTCCTTGTGCTACTGAGAGAAGCAGATCCTGCTGCAGAGATATGCTTACCTACTCTGAAATATCCTCAAGACACGGAGGAGTGTGAGTCATTTTGCCTGCCTCCCCATCTGAAGATTTCCATTCCTTTTTCTGGACAGAAATCCACACTGACAACAGTGGACATGTGAAGCAACAGCACAGACAAAGAGCCAGCAGTGGTGTTTTTTTTTGTTTTCGAGATGTATTTAGCAGTAAGAAATAAATATAACCTGGAGGGAAAGAACAAGCCCACCGTGGGAATGCAGTAAGGTAGAAGAGGTTGTTTTTGGACACTTATCTAAGTAGTTTTTTCCCCATCTGCAAGGATCTGTTAGAGCAAATAGCCATATTTTTAACAGCAAAGATGCAATAATGAAGTTGAGTGTGTACTTCTTTAAATGTTAGCTTTTATTTTATCAGCTTATCTCACATTCCATCTCATTGCATTCAGTCATTTCTGTGCTGTAGTGTGACATAACTTGCTGCAGTGTTAAGAGTTCCAAAACATGTAAATTGCTTTTCCAAGACATCTTATCCAAAACAAATATCCCCTGCTCACTAATTTAGTTTGAATATTCATAATCTTTATGAGACCTACTTAAAGTACACATACATTTATCACATATAAGAAATGTATTTTTAATCCTAATATGAATGGATTTGTATGCTGTTTCTAATGTTTGTCCTTACTGTTACCTATATCTATTTATATTTTATTCTCTCAGTTCTTACTGCATAGAGATTTACTGTGCATAAAAAAGAAAAATGCAAATTGCAGAACTATTAGGAAACATTTTTGACTTATAATTTCAATAGCATCTAAGCACCAATGCATCATAGATTACAACTGCACATGTAGTTACAATGAGAGAATATGTATACTACCATAACTTGCAAATGATGACTCAGGTGAAAAATCACAATGATAAAGAGGATTCCCTGTGCTTTTTTTTCAGTTACCAAGAGTTTGCAGCCTTTCAACTCAAATAAAACTCTTAATCATATCATGATATTATGGTGGCAAAAAAGGAAGACAAAACTCTTTAAAAGAAGCTTTGAGTAGAATTAAAATGAAAGGATTTTTCACATATATTTTCTGACTGAAAATTGTTGCTATGGATCTGCCAGGATAAACCAAAGTTTCATCATTAAGCTTTAAGAGCTACAGTTCTCACTTAAATTCTGTTTTGCTAAGGATTGTGTTGTAGGTTAGTTTTACTTGACTGTTCAGCCTTTAGACTGAACAGTTTATAGTATAGGAATAATAACTCTTGGGTTTAATTGTGCACAAGATTAGGCTCAGATAATGTCGGTGGATGTTACTCTTTAGAAATATATTTTATGCTTCTACTATTTTGAAAGTAGCACTGTATGGTATTTCAGGTTCTTTTACGCTAAATTACCTTCACTTTAGAAGTGTCTTAAGTAAATCTGCACTCACATATATGTAGTACAATCACATAATCCAAAAAATTGCCCAGCAATTAAAAACTGAAAAGGATTTAAAATGATTGATCAGTTATTTACAGTGTGCACAAACCAAGATGTTTAGGAAGTAAATCGACACACTAGAGATTGGTTGCTCTTACAACAAATGCGTTTTTGCCAGAATGTTTGACCAACACTTGCAACCCTGCACCCCCACCCCCTTGAGTCCCCCTTGGATTGATTAAATTGGCTCAAGATGACACCAATAATTGGCTCAAGATGCCGCTTCGACAGACCCAATGATCCATATCTTCACATTCCCTAAAATCAGTCCTTTCAGCTCTGTGTTAGATTTAGGATGGTTTACATTGGCTCTGTCACAAACATTTTAATAAAGTCCCAGAGAAACCTCAAACTGGTGACATCATTGGATGGTGTTAAAAAAAAGTTCCACTTTGCTGGTTAGTTGTTAGCCTTTATAATCCGATCAGTATCTTTTTTTTGACTATATTTTGTCATTCCTTTATAACTCTCTGCAATTAGGATGGTAGTATTAAAAAAATTAATATTAACTGTAAGGAGAAATCAATTCTAAGTATTTTGACATCAAGTAGTAAAATTAAAAAAAAACAACCCAATTCACTGTATCCTAAGGGCAGGAGGCCTTAAACTGCTAGGTGTGTTATTTCTGAACTATTAGATGAATTAATTGCAGTGAAAGCATTGGTTGTTCTCGTGAGACTATTGTATAATTGAAATGCAAAATAATGTTATCAAACTCACTGGAAAGGCTAACACTCATTTAACTACTTTCAGAAAATAAATTGCAAATTTTTCAATGTGTCTCAAGCCTGTTTGTAGATGTGGGTTCAGATAATACACACAGGACCTGATTCTCCTGTAGTTTACGTACATATGAAGAAAACGATGTTCCACTGGCATCAGAGAAGCAATGCTGGTTAAAAGTCTGAGGCTGCTGAGAACCCTTCCCATGCCATCTCTCTATTTTTTCCTCAATGCACTGCTTTTTAAAAATGAGCATTTTCAATTGTTAATTGTTATCCACCCCAAGAATGGAGTTGCTAAGGAGCTCTGCAGTGCAGGCACTCCTGTTATCTGATATCTGCTCCTTGAGCTTTCCAGTTTTTTGAGTTTAAACAGATGACAGTCCTTGTGTCATCAGATGTTATTACTTAATTACTTCTAGCAGCGGACTTTATATAAAAAGGTTATTCTGAGTATTTTTTTCCAAAACACACTGGAAAATTTGATGTGCTTTTCGTTTTCAAACTCGAAGGCTGATTTCATGTCCTGAATTTCCACACTGATGTCCGTAAAAACATGAAAATCCCAAGTAAGAGAGAGCTAAAGTCTACATCCAGTCTAAAGCACAGGAACAGGCTGCCTTGCCAGGTGCCAGGATTTCCTGTGATAACTAAATCTTATTTATAATACAGTAGCATCCTGACACTCAACTACAGGCTGAGAGCCACTGATGCTAAATGCTGTACTGACATGTGGTAGGTGCTCCAAGCCCTCATCCCATCCTTGATAACTGGAAATCAAAACAAGTCAGTGGAAGAGATAGGAAATGACTTATTTAAGGTCAGAAACAGACCCAGCATTTGAACCCGGGTCTTCTACTTTGTATGGCAGTGGATTTTCAGCCAAATTTCCTGCCTCATGGGCCAGTACTGTATCATCCCTCACTACCTCTTCACATGAAGCAAAGGACACTCAGCTCTTCACAGCTAAGGAGCCTATAGGGATCCAAGGCACTGTTGTCTTCTCAGTGTGTACAGGAAGCAGTGTAAGCAAAGTGTGACTGGGATGCTTCCACACTAGAAGTGGCTTTGCAGCTACATGCAACATTGGTCCCTTCCACACACAAGGTATTTGAGAGCAGGAGGTAGTTCATTTTTCCTCCTTTATAAAACAAACAGTTGGCTCCAGATGCTTGGCTAGTGCGAATCAGCGTCACCACATTATCATCCTCAATTTACACTTCTCACTGAAGAAAAGGGAGGCCTTTTCATTTCTACAGTCAGTTTGAGCTTCCCTCAAAAATCAAACACAAATAAAAGAGCTTTGCTATCAAAACACAGAAATATTTACTTTTAACACGTTAGTTAAAAACATGATAACATGCTTTAATGATCTAAAAAAATAAACTGGCTTTCAAAACTAAATCAACTTTCTCAACAGATATAATGCTTGCAACCTGTATAAAAGCATAATGATACTGTTGCACAGTACTAGGTAAATATAGATAAAATTATTATTTTATACTTTTTTACAACACAGGTAGAACACAATTCCTTTTAGAAAAAGCTTCTTTTTAGAAAATACGTCTTCTGAATACATCTAAAAAGCCCTACACTTTGATCTTATAAAAAAAAGGAAGAAAAAAAAAAAAGAAAAAACACAACTGGATAACCGTAAGCATATTTCCAAAATAAAATGAAAAAGGTGATTTTCCAGGTTTCAATATGCAACAGCTTTTTAAATTATCCAATACGCTGTCTTGATTCTGTACAAATGTTCCCTTCCTTCAAAGAGACAAAAAAGCATGTACTGCCAGATCTGATTGTATGTAGGGAGTGGATCTGATCCCCTTGTCACTAAGGTTACTAATCAAATTTCCATCCAATATGCTCATGCAGGATTTCCTGATCAAACACTTAAATCTGCCCCCTCTGCACCCCCATTAGCTAACATGTTTTATATGTAGCGGGGTCATCAAAAGTGTAATTCCCTTAAAGAAACCTAATCCTGCCCTCTTGTCAACCAGCAGATAGCTAATAATGCTTTCTATCCTACATTTTTTGAACATCAATAGCATACCAGAAATTAAGATCTTATTTTAATCTCACAACAGATGTTCAAAACAAAGGTATCACACATGTTCTTTACATGTATTTAAAAGCAGTCAGGTAAAGAAATATACAAATTTCATATAAGATTAGCTTGTTTCTTTCCCAGGAAAATATAAAGTGGATTTTAAAGTAGTTTCTGTTTGGCTGCAGAACCTAATGAATGAAAGGATCTGGACCACTGTATAATTATATGGTTGAAACAACAGGATGTATGGAGAGAACCTCTTGCTGGTGCCCAAACACAGTCATTTGGGAATGCTGCTGAGGCAACACAGCTCTCTTCCAGTGGGTGCCTCCCAACATGCATGCTCATCCTCACACACGCTTCCCTTTTCCACGTGGATTTCTACAACTTTGCTGCTGTGAATACCCAGTAGACTTTTTATCACTGCTCTTCTCCTTCTTCATATGAAAAAAAAAAAACCTAAACAAAAGAAGAAAACTATCAAATGTATTGCAATGCAAACAAGATTCAATACTGTTACTGAAGGTGGATTTCATTCTCAAAGCAATCTTTTTTTTTTTTATAATAATAAACCCAAACCTCAAAGACTTGGGTCAAGTTTATTTTTGTTTGTTAGGGGATTTTTTTGTAAGGGATTTCTTTTGATTGTTTTATGTTGTTGTTAATGAATTTATTTATTAGCAGATCGAAAAAGAATTTTCACTAAAGAAATCTAACTTTTATGATGTTCCTTTGGAGGTCTGTGTTTGGGTGTATTTTGAGTTTTTTTTTTTTTTTTCTTTTTCTTATTTTCCTGAGCAATGGTCACAATCAGAGTAGCAGAAGTGGGTCAGGAAATTTAACCTGACTGGTCGAACTCTGGGCTGAATCTGTAAGGTATACAAGGCCCAGGTTTGTCAGAACTCAGTGGATTATATGCATCTGAATGGCAAAACAGATTTAAAATGCTGTCCATTTCAACTTAACATTTGCCCTACACATTGCCAAATTTCAATTAATACTCACTCTATTGACTCAGCTTTACCAGTCAGAAACTTTGCTATCTGAATAAATTCTTCACTGCATGTGCTGTAGTTGTTTTGTTGTTTGTTTTTTTTTTTTTTCTCTGATACATCATCATATGAAAATTTTTAAATATGTAAAAAGAACAAGTGCAATGCAATTCTTGTGTTTCAGTTTGGGTTAGTGGTATTTTATGAAGTCAATATATAATGTTGACAGATATGAATAATGCTTCATATGGACTTCTGTGGGACTTAAAAATATTTTAAGTGTAACTAAGTCAATTCAACTACTTTAAATGCTAAGAAAAAATCTTTTAAGCATATAAATACCATTTTGCAAAAATGTTTGTCGAATTTCAGGTTTTTACTGTTTTAAAAATGACTTAGTGAATAGAGTTAAGGAGAAAGAGCATAAAAGGATGATTTAATTTACTTCACATTTTTCTGTACAATAGCTTTAATGGAAAACAAGTGGATGGTTTATGCTTTAACTAGAATAAAATTTAATATAGTAATGTATGGGAGAAAATTCAGCTACAAAACTAGTTGCAGACAATCTGGGAATACTAGGCGTATAAGCTTTTTAAAATAAAGCACACACCATGCTAAAAAATTTATTTTTGCCAATAAGATTTTTTCAGGTTTTTCTCTGATATTACAGGACACACACTTTTTTAAACACTGAAATTTTAATCAAACACTTTCTAGGCGGTTCTTAAAGACATTTAAATGAACTGCTCAGATTTCACTTCCATTAAGTTAAGAAAGGATTCAGGAAAATTGAATTCTTGGAAAAAATTACATAACAGGAAAATAATGGGGACACTAAGTTCTTATTTGTTTGTGAACAAATTTTTTGTGAACAAAATTTCAGGTTTACAAGTACACACATTAAAAATAATGTGTGTACCTGAAATTTTCTATTGTATCTTCATTTTGATGTGAAGGATGATACAGTTTAACATCTAGTATGATCTTAAGCTTCTTTTTTATTCCCAGAATATTTAATATACTTAGAGGTTTACCAAATTAGCCCAGTCATTGAAAAGCACAGAATTGAGTAAGTTTCCAAAGAGTAATATGAGTCTTAATGAGAGATTTCAAATGAAAACAGCAATGAGTTATGCAAACGCAGCTGATATTGCATCATACTCCCAAATCTTCTCTAAATTAGCTCTATGTCAGGGGGCTATGCTGAGAGAATAAGTTCTTGGGAAAGTGTGTCAGATAAAAAAAAGAATAGTATCAGTTTACTGCAAGATCTGAGAGTTCATTACATCTTATTGCAATGAACAAAGTTTTTACATTCCTTTTTGGCTATTTGGGGGGAAGCAGTTAAAGCTATAGCTGAATTTAGTGCATTACTGTAAAGAATTAATTTTTCAGCACAAAACATTTTCTGATTTTAGTGCCACCATAAGCTAACTAGGTAGATCTTGTCCAAGCAAGACATAACTTTGTTCACAGAAGGAGTCCTTTAATATGAGCTGTATTAGAAGAATGGCTGAACTACTTTTACTTTCTGCACAGGGAGGGTGAACGATCCCAGGTAAAAACTGTATGTCACAAAGTGTGTCTACAGCTGAAAGAAAATACACCAGAGAGGAACATCATAGACCTTTGTTAGAATCGACAGAGCGAAATGTGACTGTTATAAGCATTATTTGCCACACACTGTTGTAAAAAATCAGAAAGGTAAGTCCTCAGTGCAAATTTTGGAATAATATTGTACAGTAGAAGGCACCATTGGCCTAAAGAAGATCCATGATATTCATTTGATAACACAACAGACTATAAACCTCAGCCAAAATAATGAATACTAGCAAGAATTCAGTTATAACTGAATTACAGAGTACAATCCAAGATGATGCAGAACAAAAACTCTCACTTGAGGTTTATGGTTGCCAGTTGTGACATGCTATACATGGCTACAGTACAGTGGTGACTGCATGAAGCACCAGGAACATGAATAGGATGTAACTGGTATATACACAGAGAGTATCAAATTAATCTTAGAAATTTTGTGTATGTGTATATATGTATATTAATGTGTTTATATTGATGAGTTTCATAAGAGAATAATGAATTTTAGTTTATATATACAGCCTTTTAAACATATTACATAATAACAAAGATACTGGTGCAATATATGACAGACATGTGTGTTGGGGCCCGAGCAGCTTTGCCTGAGATATACTTGGTGTGGGCAGTCAGGCCCACACCAAGTATATCTCAGTAACCAAGGTCAGTAAACGAGGGAAGTTGCTGATGTGGCAACTAAGTTGGGGAAGTTCCAAGAAAGGAGGATACCTGTATGAATAGGGGTGTAGCTATAGAAGACAAGGTAGCCAATCAGCTTAGCTTGTGATGCATGTGTGGCGCGTGTACAGAGATGATTCCCTGTACAATGTCACGGAGTTTGCTAATAAAGTGGAATGATTCTGCATCATATTGGTGCGTCCAGTCATTGTCGGCTCGCATGCAACTGAAGGACCCCGGCACATGTGAATAATAATTCTTTTTAATGATCTTCATGGTAGCTAGTTATGTGATTATGCCCCAGTAAGCTGATATCATCAGTGGGAAAAAATGCACGATTCACATGTCTAACTAAACTGCACAAACCTTTTTCTCACTGTAGCTACTTATCTATTAGTTTTGTTGTAAGCATCATCTCCTCACGAGCAGACTCATTTTCAACACTTCTGAGCACTGGCTATATTCTGGGGCATGTAACTGAGGTACACATACGGAATGATTTGCTGAAGTTGGTAAGAAGCTGTTAGTGACAGAAAATGAAAGGCAGAAGCTGAAGCTCAGTCTTTCCAACTCCAAAGTCTTCACATGGAAGATTGTCCCAGTCTACTACTGTTTACCTGTCTATGAAATGTAGAAGCCCCATCCTCCTTGGGCAGGCTTAGTACTGAACAGACCCCCGGCTTCCCTCCCATCAGTGTGTTAACCCTGGGAAGATGTGTACAGCTCCCAAGACAGATGTTTAGGCAAGAGGGCAGGGAAGAACACTCATCACCACAAATCAGGGCTTTAGTAGTGTTATGGAGAGGCATACCATTTTCTAAACCTTTGCTTAGCTGTCCACCCCGAGCTTTTAAATGAAATCAACTTTGAAACTCTTAAGTATTTCATGTACCTGTTATTTATAGAGGATGAAACTCAATTAATCCTTTTAAAGACAGAGGAATAAGCGTTTACTTGGAAAGGCCAATGGTAAAATGAAATTCAATCCAACTGTCTGCCTGAAAATTTAATTCAGAATCTTCTACTGCAGCCTAAAGTAAAATAAAAGTTGCAGCCTCTGCCTTTTCTTCTGGTGTTGCTGCATATGTTTGTTCCTTATTGGGGCTTTCTACATCCAGACATTCACACTTACATAAGAAAAACCATCTACCTGCAGAGAACACTGCATAGAAAGGGCAGGAAGGCCAGATCATGGCTTTGTATGTCATGGGAAGTGTTGCCAATTTTCTTTTAAATAGAATGCTTTGACTATGAAAAAAGGAAGGCACTTAGTGAGCATTTGTATCTTTCAAAAGTTCTTGCTCTCTTCACACGTCTGTCTACCATATACATTGCATTCCAAATACATTTTTTGCCTGTGATTAATTAGATTCTCATTATCTATTGCACAAATATGGCCTTCAGGTTTAAGGGAGACATTGATATTTTATGTATTTGAACACTTCATGTGGGTGTTTTGGCCTGTTAAACCTAGAAAAGGAGAGCATGAATATCAGGGTGAAGTGGACTAAAAAAGTAACTTCCTGAATACTCTCAAAGAATAGTACAACCTTGTCCAAATATCTGTGAATGAAAGGTACTTAGACCCAGAATTGCACAGAGAAGTCAAGCGGAAGCCCAGAGTCTGTGACTTGCCCAAGGTCACCCAGCAGTCAGTGACAGGAATGGGAACGGGCCAAGGTCTCTCGATTCCCATAAACATGGCTTTGTATTAATATAAACTGTGACACTGACAAGCAATGACATGTCTCCCACTGAATATTTACTATACATAAGTTTCAAACTAGCCTTGCTGATACTAACAGGTATATCAGGCAAAAAAAAAAAGTTTAAAATACAGAAGTTAAAAACAAATAAGGCAAAATACTAAGATTTATTGGGAAATTTGCAAAGAAATCTGTGGCACAATTCAGTATCTCCTTTTCCAGGCCCAAAGATAAATATTTCTTGTATAGTGATTATGTTTAAGAACTGAAGGCTTCATACCAGAAGTCATACATGCTTGGTTTAGATAGGAATATTTTGATTTTGAAGAGGGAGGCTTTGTTACTCTGTTAGTTATTTAAAAACAGATACATGTTAGAGTCAATAAAGAATAAAAATAAGGAAAAAGATTTTCTCTAAAGGAAATTTTCTTTATTTCCTACTTGCTTTTTCCACTAAAAAAGATTTATAACAACTATTTTTTCCCCTGCTTGGCTATATCTTAATCAAAATAGCTGTCTGAGTAAATTTTGTGTATATGTATTTTTAAAGATAACTTTAAGAAGCCTCCTATTTTATTTCTACTGAAATCTTTCCTTATGTTTACTTGTGTAATGAGAATTTGAATATATTTCCTTAGACTTTTTCTTGAAACTTATAAAGAACAAAATTACCAAAAAAACAAGTACAGAGGAAAAAAAAGAGAGAAACCTAATCCTGGAATCTCTAATCAAACAATAACTTAATTTTTACATAGTGACACTTTGGCTTCAGGGAAATAATAATTTATGTTTTGTCAATTACTACATTTTCCCCACATTTGTTTTTTTAATGACTGAAATTAAATTAGTCAAGTTAGACATCATGTTACTCCATAAGCAACAAGGTAGAACTTGGTCTAGCTTCAGTTACAAAATACACAATCAAATCTACTTGTTCTGCCTTATATTGTAAATATGGCCACAGGGTACTTCTAACGGGTTATGTGTTAAAAAGAGAGAAAATAGTAGAAATACCGTAAAATATTACCCTGAAAAAATAACATTAATACAAAGATTAATATTAATGTTCCTTCTAAATAGAACTTCAGTTGAAGTAAAATTTGCAATATTTGGGCCTTTGGTGCAGTCCTGAAATCTAGGAAGAGGAGACTTTAAAAACTCTGATCAAAAATTTAAAAAAAAACCACCCAAACCAAAACTGCAATCAAAAGGAGAGACAATGCCTAACCAGTAGTCTGTAAAGTTGCCAGGGGAGAGAAACCTCAGCCCATTCCACTCCTATCCGTCTGATGCCAGTGCCAGCCGGTGCCCAGGGCTAAGAGAAGGATCCCAGGTCAGCAGGAGCTACAATTCCAGCCAGTCCACCCGGTCAGTCAGCTTCACTGGGCTTATAGGTCAGGATTAAAGTTTTTTAGTAAATGTTTTGTAGTCATCACAAAGTATGAGAAGTATTGCTATATACAACCTCCTGAAAATGGGCATTATGGCTAATAAGTAGTTGCACTTTCCTTTTAGAAAACACCACCACCACCATGATACTTAGTGATACACAGTGATAATTATGTTGATAATGTAATTAAATAAATTACTAATTAAATAAAGAGAACCCATTAGAAAATTTGCCACGAAGCGAGAAGCAAGCAGCAGAATTTAAGAAACAATACCATTTTTCAATGACTGGCTGGAAAATTTTTTTGGAGAAAGACAGAAGAGAATAAACTAGGTCCCTCTGAAATGATGCCTCTAAAGAATACATCTAAATCTGCAAAAGCTCATTGCCTAGAATTGAGACTAGGGATAGCTCAGGTCTTTTGTCATGCACCATGACATGGCTAAGACTCACATGTAGGCTGGGCAACGGCTGTAACCATTTCAATGGGAACTGCTGAATACTGAAATCTATTGAAAATTTGACTCACTGTGTTGACTTTTATTATCTAATGCACTAAATAATGTCTGATTGATGCAACCTAAAACATTTATACATACTGTTGCATGTATGTTATACGCAACATGAATACATAGCTGCAACGTGAATGTGTTTTGTTGCCAAATATTGTATCTTTCTGCCAAAAACTCTTATCCAGCAGTAGCAGAATGAAAATGAATAAACAAGGTGCTGGAGAAAATGGTTAATATATGCTGCAGCTTCACTTTCAATCCAAACTGACTGAGTTCTGGCGGACAGACAGCTGAAGTTTGCTCTTTATTGCAGAAGGCCAATATGCAGCAAACAGTAATCCTACCGTAAATGCCTAGAGATATCCAAATATCCCACAGTCAGATTTGTTTTGCAATGATTACATACATGCTAGTGTTGAGCTGAAGAACTTGGTCTTAATTTCAGCATTGTAAATTCCCAGTATTTTACTTCAAGTTGCATGATGTTTAATATTTCTAGCTCATGAAGGTATTCATTTTGACAAGTCCTATACTCTTTCAGTTAAAGGAAATCATGCACATAGCTGTGGGAAACATCTTAATATCACAACTCCTAAACACTCAAGCGATTCAAAGCTAGAAGTCAAATACAAAATACCACTTTTAAACTCCCCCAATTCTTAAGCCTCTATGATTTTTGAGGACTTGAACTTGGGACTTTTAAGTGCTAGGACTTCACAATAGTGTTAATACAACTTTCTTTGCTGGTTTAAATTAAGGTCCTTTTCTGTCTCAGAGGTTCTCCAATCACTTGACTTTACAAATCATATGCACATCATAAGAAAAACTAATAGATGTCTAAAGATGGAATAAAGGACTGTAAAACACGAAGAAATCAGCATTGTCAGCATGGGAAAGCTATGCATTGCTTTGCCCAAAGGAAATAAAATGGAGTCAAAACTTGACTAGACTTGGAGTATAAGCCTATTCTTAAGAGCCTGCTGTTTAAATAAATTTTGCTTTCTTCATAGAATCACAGAAATAAGAGGAAAACACATTTGGGATTAACAAATCAGCTATTTGCAAGCTACACTTGCAGCCTTCAGCAACATGACAGAGGTTTACAGGGGGTCCTCAATTAAAGGAGCAGGATATTAGTTCCTTTAAGAAGCATGGCAAGTCTCAATGTATCCACAAGGTTTTGCATCTTACAAGGCAAAAGAAGACTGTTGAGCTCTTTGCTAATGCAGCAAATTGAACTACATAATATCAAATTATGATGAAGAAGGTTCATATGCTCCAAGTGTATTTTAGTGCCATGTCCAAGCTACAAGGATTGCAGATGCTGTAAAATAAGGGATGTTACACTTTTTTTTTAGAAGGTGCATGCACCTATGCTAAGAGATTGCATTAGTATTATTTCAGCAATAGCTTCTTAGCAGGAACCTAGCTAAAAGGCATTCGAAGAAGAGAAGAATATTACCACCTGTGCAGTGCAGTAACCATATAAGCTAAAAAAAGCTGAGCTTGATCAACACACTACCTCTGAGGATCATTATTTTGTTTTCTTAAATTCAGACTGTAGTCAAGCTCTTACGCAATTAAGTCCAGGGGTCTCTCTACTATCTCTCATTTCACAGTCAGGGAGGTCCTTTCAATCTCTTGTATGCACTGAGTGCCAAGGAAGGGGTCAGCCATTTGCTAAATGTTTGGCTCAGTCATCACCCACTGCTTTTCACTTGCTGAAAAGGAATGAGGAGAAAGGAAGGCAGGGGAATAAGAACAGATTGGGAAAGGAAGCAAGAGGAGGACAGGAGAATGATCGATGAGCAGCTTTAGTAGGAAAATATTTCAGAGGAGGGAACATCTGATGCAGAAGAGTTGCTGAAACAAGTCATATGAGAGGTTTTTTTAAAAAATATATTTATGGTCAAGAAGAGAAAAGAAGATGCTGAAAAGCTGTCTGTAATGGACACATGCTGTTTCCTATAGGAGTAAATCTGTATACCTTCCCTGGTGGATCAACATGCCAAACCTCTGGAACACTTGATACCAAAATCCTGATTAGGACAACTTAATCACTCGTCCTAGTAAGAGGTTGAGCCTTTTCCAGGTCTGCTCTAAAAATCCTCAAGTATTGGTGTGCAACACAGAAATAGTAAGTGCAGAAAATGGCATTTTCAACTGACAGATTGTCTTGTCTGATTCTGGTAAATCGATGTTGTCAGTTCTAATACAGATTACAACAATATCTTTTTAAAAACTACAGCAAAAAGAAGCTCTACAAATATTTCCATGCACCTGTATTACACTTTATTGAATTTCATATTGCATTTAAGGCTTTGTTATTATATTATGGTAGCCAACTCTGTTTTTTTTTCATTTTACAATGAGCAAAGAACCAGAGTCACACTGACCTTCAAAGACAATTTGCACACGCTATCAAAAAGTAAAAATGGTTATTACTGATCAATCATAAAGTTAATATTGTAAGTTTCTCCCTAAAAATCTTCATGCAGTTCAACATACTTAAAAAAAAAAATCTGAAAAAAATATGATATGGAAAAGATACATATATATAGATATGTCTGTCCATAACCATTTAGGAAACACAGGTGGCAATTGAAAGCAATTTGATCAGATAAATGTTCTTTTTTTTAAAAAAGTTCTCTACTAGAAAAGGAGAGATTTTTAATTCAGTACTTTTGTACTATAAAACAGTACTTTTTATCTCTAATAGCACCAAGGTGAAACATTTTTTTAAAAAAGAACATTTACCGGTTCGTTAATGTTTTGGAAAAATTCTGTAAAACTGTTGGGTTACAAAAGGGCTCATCCCATTCTGACATCAAGAAATTCTTTTAACTTGAGATGTAATCCCGATTAAGTGCTTAACAGTAGTATTTTTTTGTTAAATAGAAAAACTGGATGTTCCGAGTTCACCATCTACCTCATCTGCTCATCAGCTCTTGAAACAGATTTTCTAAGTAAATTGCACAGAATATTGATCCATAATGACTCAACTCATGTTCTCATGGGTCTCTAAATATTGTGTTTATGTTTCCTTTACACTTTAACAATAAGGCCTCTGGGACAAAGGACCATCTTTTGCTCTGTTTATACAATGCTTTACTCACAGTGGTTGGCATCAATAGATCCTGAATGTTCCAGTCATAAAAATTGTTGGAATAAATGAGACATTTTCTGTTAACTTCAACAAGGCCTGCCCCTGCCTTTCTTCACTGTCTGTGTTTCTCTCTGAACACCCCATGGATTAATTCTCCACACATCCCTCCCCACTGGTATTGTATACTAGAGGAAACTCAGATTTTCAGAATAAGACCATCCAAATGAGAACAGCTTTGCCTCAGTCTTCTCCAATTTCTCAGGACTCTTTTATTGTGGCAGCCTGTATTTCCTTTTTTTTTTTTTTGTTTTCTTGAGGAGTGTAAAGCTGCAAAACCTCATTGCAAAACTATGGTAATAAAAACAAATAATATGGCAATTGAGATAGCAATTTTGGCAACAATATCTCCTGCCCTGTTAAGTGCAGAATTAAGCCATTTGTGCTGCAAGTAGGACAAACCTTCAGATGGGCAGATGGCACAGTACCAAAATTCTTCTTTCCTGCTTGATTGTTTGCTTATGTAGACATAAGATGTTACGCTAGAAGCTCTATGTAACACTGGTGTTGAACAACCTTCTGCTGTTAATAAAAGGCTGTGCTAGGCTGCATTCCACACTGACAAGAAGGGATTTTAATGTGTTATTTAGTACAATCAATATGAACATTTCAAGTTCTTTATGGTTTGATCCTGAAAGATCTTCTATAAAGAAGCCCATTGTATTTAGGAGGATGTCTGGGTAATAAACAGGTGTATTCAAACATATCAAATTGCATTTACACTTTCAGCTTGTGAAGTTCTTCACTCACTGTGGTTGGCAATATTCAGATTATTCAGATTCTCTGATAATCTCTTTCCATACTATTTTCAGTTAAACTTTGTGTATAATCTAAGAATGCCCTAGCAGAGATCAGTATGACAAATGAAAGTACAATGAGATACTTACTTCAGTCTTAAAGAACTGCAGAACTGATCAAAGCAATAATTATGTAACGTGTTCACCGTATACATTTTTAGTGAAGTAATCAATATTTACAACATTGCTGAATTAGTATTCAGATCAGTCACATGTAAGAATAAGGGGATGTTTCCACAAACTGATGTATCAAATGACCTAGTACCTTCATTTCCAGTGCCAGAAGAATCATAGGATTCAAATTTAATATAAGCACAACATGCTCTCTTTCTCTGAATTTAGGCATATGTATCTAAATGAGTCTTACACAGAATTGCTCCTGTGATTAAAATTAAGCACACGTACCTTTAGAAACTGTTTACATATTTAGTAAATTCTTGATAAGTGTTTATTTTGTGATAAAAATCTACACTGTGTTGTTCAGAAGACAGAGAAAAATAGGATGAAAATTAATAAACAAGAAGTTCATTAAGTTGGTAAGAAAGGAGTACAAAAAGTTATTTTCATACTTTAAAAGGACATTAGAAAACCTCACACCAAAAGAGGCTAGTAGGAAAAAGTGGATCCAGAAATTCATATACTTGCTCAGTTTTTCAGGCCAAGAAATAACAGCGAATTTCCTGATACAACCCCTACACAGCACAAGCATAAGTATGTGATCCTCTTCAGAAAGGTTGTTTGAGGCCAGTAAACATGAAAGTGACTATTTACTGCATGGCAGTAGAACAGTGCATTATATATTCTCTATTCTCTTAAATATAGTCATTGCATAAACTCTGGAGTGCATCGAAATGGAATTTTCTGTGCACTGTTATGAAACACGAGAATAACAACACTGAAGTGTTACATTTTTGTTGTGCAGTGCTTAAGTGAATGCTTATAAAATAAATCCCTTAGTTAATTGCATCACATGTCTGTATATGAGCTTGTAGGTTCCACAAGATTTCTTGCCTGAAGTTTGTGATAAACCATGCCTCTGACGCTATTTTAGGCACAAATATAACTATTTTTAGTTTTTCATTGCTTCCTCCTACATTTGTTGGAAAACTGTTATGGACTCATAGTCACATAGTAACAAAAGGTCTTAAAGTTTGTTTATATTGGCTTTAACACTTGTGTGCACATGATCTTGTTAGCACTTTTGTATACCTGTGCAGCATTCATTGCTGAATTAGAGAGTGCTCTATATACATACACTGAGATAAGTTTCTTTATTAGAAATGCACATTTCTCCCCCCAGTTTCCACTTCATTCTCACATTGCTTTAAAACACAGAAAAAAAATACTTCCTCCACAAATATTTCCAGCTTACTCCTTAGAAGGGAAACAGAAACAAAGCAAGTGTTATCAGACATTTGTAGGTCATAATTCCTCTCACTCCAAGGTAGACATGGGAAACGGGAGAGGTGCTCTGTCTATTTCTCTTTACTGATGGTAAGGAAAACACAGATGTAATGGAAACACAGATGAGTGGCTCAGACATCCATATCAAATATCCACTTCAAATACAGATCAGATGAATCCTACCTTGCACAAACACTAACTCTACCTTTCTATGAGATGGCTAACTCCAGTGAGATGTATCTGAATCTCAGCAAGTGCTTGCAGCACATAGACAGACTGCAAGGAAAGCAACCTGCAGTGTATATTTACACATTATTGTAACACAAGCCCTGTGGGGTTCTCAAAATTTTGCACTGGATGTAGAACACCTGCCCCAGCTCAGGCAGAGGCAATGGGAATACACATATGGGAATTCACATTGCAGTGAAGTCCAAGATTACTCTGAATAATAATAATTTGTTAAGTGCTGCAGGTCCCCATCCCTGAAGGATTTATGATTAGATTCAGTCTTGCTGAATTTTTTGGGAGTCTTTGCATTAATTGCTATAGAATTCTATGTGGGCAATCTGCAAAGCCATCCAAGGCCTTTCAAAACAGTTTTTTTACTTTTTAGGTACTAACATGTACAAATAAAAAAAATCCATGCCTGCATGACCTTTAAGTAATTTAGTAATCCATGCCCGCCGTAATCCTTCCAGTCTTATACTTGTTTACACTAAGACTAGCACTGGTTTAGAAAGAAGACCTGTAATATAATTCAAAATAAGAAAAAAGGAAAAAAAAATCTGAATAACGGTTCCATATTCCAAAGCAGTCTGTGTGGCCTTTGCTAATCAGGGAAGGTACTGCAGATACAAGCATACTGACCAAAGCATTCTGAATAGTATCTTCCTGTGAATGTATTTTAAAGATATAAATAAAAAGAATTCACTCAGAATGATTCTTCTTCACAATAAAAATAATTTTGCACAGTATTCGTGACTACTTTTATTGCTAATTGTTAAGTATCCATCTGTTTATCTTTGTTGCCTTTTGTTTAAGATCTAGTTAACTGAGTGTATAACAAATGAGTGGGTGGATTGGTTTCAAGCAAGTATTTTTTTCATGTCTCGTCACAGGCCACTACTGATCTCTCTTTTTTAAACCTGCCTCTATTACTTTCCACTAGAAAGACTTCACCAAACATGAACTTCCTTATAATTACAAGGGTTTATTTTATTTACTACTTAGTGCTTTATTCTACATGGCAAGAAGAGAAGATTTTTGTTCCCTAAGTAAGCCAATTTGAGTTGCACATTCCAGGTCATGAGGCAATTATGTCTAAGTTAAGAGGAAGTTAATAACAATGTTATATTTGGTGAGTCTCCAAGCATGCTTTCACAGTTTTGATAGCTGACAGAGAGATGGTCATTTTGTGCAAGACAAAATCCATTTACCACTGGAGTGACTTTGCCAGATATTTCACACTGTCTCCACTAATAACCAAAAGTATAAATGAATCCCATTGCTAAACAATAAACCTTGATTAAACACATGTATTTGGTATCTCCATTCTCCAACAGAAAGCACGTAGTTGACGTACAGCACTGGTGCACAGCAGAACGCCTCATGCTACGCCATGATGACCCTGCAGCTCTCAAGCAACAGGCAGGGCAATACTTCTCATTTGCACATGGCACTGGGCTCACCTGCTCCCTATCACTACATTGTATATGCTACCCAACCAAGCATGTGGAGCAGTTCTGGAGCTGATGCTTCCAGGAGAAGCTTTCCTTCAAGCCAGTCTATCAGTTTCTGTAAATAGGGTGGACCTTGAGCCAGATACATAGTGGGATCAAAAGCTTTGTTAGTTATAATACCTGAAAGTGTTGTAAGGCAATAGTCCAAGCATTGGTTCCAGAATAATTTTTATTAGGATGAAATATCTTACTGGAATGAATCATTCCATATGGTTGCCTTTACTGCTTCTACTGATCCCCTTTCCCATGCACTCACTGACCTCTCTGACTTTCTGAATAAATCTAATAGTGGAGCTATCCAAAGATATCCTTGGAAACTTGCAATCTAGTGACACAAGAAGGATATGTTTCCAAATATTGAGACAGTTATCCCCAAGGATATTTCCTATGGCAGGCCTGGCAAGTATGGAAGCTGCTATAGTCTTATTTTATGCTCAAAAAATGTCAAAGAAGTGAAGGAACTGGCGCCAAAAATATGTCCTGAACTATTACAGGATGACAGAGCTAATCATAAGGTTTTAAGCTGGTGAAAAAACAACTGAGATTCTATTGCTCAGTGTGGTAGCTGGAATACAGGTTGTGTTGTGGTAGCTGGAATACAGGTTGTGTTGATCAGGAGAACATTTGAACACATATACCTGAAGGACTTCAGTGTCCACCTAAATACGGACTCTTTGTCAGGAACAGAGCTCAGCTTGATACACAAGACTTTAGAATCTTTCATTTTCTACATAAGTCTAACTTAAAAA
This sequence comes from Heliornis fulica, assembly GCA_013399135.1. Classification (NCBI taxonomy): domain Eukaryota; kingdom Metazoa; phylum Chordata; class Aves; order Gruiformes; family Heliornithidae; genus Heliornis; species Heliornis fulica. Next base: position 758,394 of record VXBZ01008987.1, read on the forward strand.
AAAACTATTTTAGCTTATATATAGAGATGCAATGCAAACCAATTTTGCCTTTCTGTTTCCAATTTCTAAATTTGCTTTAAATACAAGATTTGGCATAATCAGTAAATGGGTAGGTGAAGGGAAACTGAGGTACACAGCAGAGATGTGATTTGTCATGAGGTCGGAGGGAAGCAGTGGCCAAGTGTTCAAACACAGCAGTTATCCAACTTATCACTTACAATGTAGGGAAAAAAAAAAACCACAGGATCATAATTTAAACTGATTTATTATGGAAAGTTATTTTTCAAAGTTAACATCAGTGGACTTGAATGACTTTTACCACCAATGGGGCAAAAGATGTCAAACAAATGTAGCAAAATGTTGCAAGTTTAATAATGTACACTGAAAAGTGACACAGTCTGTGATGTCTAATCTGATATTTCAAGAAACTTCAAAAAAACCCCTTGCAATGACACACAGCATTTATCTCTGAGTTTCTGATCTATAGAGTAGCACACTGGAGCCAGGAATATTAAATAATTCTTAAGGACATGTCAAAAAGGATCGAGTTTTTGAGCAAGCATATGTCTGCAATTTGCAAGAACAGGAAGAGGATGAATCACTTTCTGCACAAAAATAAAGCTGAAGCTTTCCTAGTTTGCCTTTTCTAAGAACATTGACTTGTTCTGCTCCCAGAATGTCCAAGTGGCACTTACGCTTTCCAGGTGTTCACCACTGAGCCAATACACCTGCTTCTTTTGTCCCAAAGTTACCTGCATACAAGGATGGTGTCCTCTCAGTGTGATGGGGTAACTGTTTACAATTAGAAAATACTGTACAACTATGAATACTGAAGGTATTATTTCCATTCTGTGACTGAAGACAATGACAGTCAAAAATGCATCTACCACACAGCGCACCCCAAATACCTGCTCCTGTGACACCTGATAAAAAAGTCTGCTTTTGGACACAGCATTCTCCATGAGTACAGTTTTGCTGCAAATCAGAAACATATATCTGACTTATACATTATCTGACACTCAGGACAGAAGAACCTTAATTATATTGACGTGATACTTTAAATGATTATTGTTTGGAGCTTGCAGGCAGTGACAGGCTCAGCAACATCACGAATCTGTTCTGAGTCCTGATGCTCATTTAAACCTGAAGGTTCCTAGACCCATTTATAAACTGCAGGCAAGGGTTTTTGATAGATGGGAGCATTTTACTAGAAGATGTTTACACTCAAACACTGTGAGCAAAATTGCTTCAAGGTAGAAACTTTTTATGGACTTCAGTCATTGCCATATTGACTGTAAGTTTACTTACTCTGATATCAGAAGACCATTCTAAGCCCTTGGGGGAGAAGCAGTGGGAAGGATGGAAGTGATACACAGCCTGAATCTGACTGCTAGGCCACCAGTTGGACAACACAGAACTTGTCAAGCTTTCTGCATGTCTTTTCCCAGCTTTCATGGAGCCAAGGGCAGTGTGAGTTTTGGGGTCAGCTGAGTATCATCCCAAGGTATTACTGATATGGGAATGTTTGAACTGTTGAATGCCCGAACTCTGAATGGATCTCAGATTTGACAGGTAGGTAAGCACTTCTCCCTGAAAAAAGAGCTTTTAGGCAAATGTAGATCAAACATCAAAGCATAAACGACTCAAAATCAGCATTTAAGGAAATATCAGCCCATGTGACCTTTGCAGAAAGGATTTCTGCATTTGTCAATATATATACTTTTATATATTTTTTCACAGACAGATGCTGCAAAACTATTGGAGAATTTTAGAAGAAAATCCTAGTCTGCCTTCAGAACCAAGGGGAAAAGAGAGCTCCTATGATTTTCCAAATGGCTTCCCAACTATTGATGAATTCAAGTAATTATTAAAATGATAAAAGTCACTGTTTGATAATCTAGTCTGTCTACAAAATATAGAGGGATAGCACTAGCCATAAGCAATAAACCATAAACTGTTTGAAGCATTCCACTTAAGAAAAATTGACCCAACACACTGTAAAATTTCACATTTTCCAAGACTCATCTCAACATATCAGAGATAAGGTTTTCCCTTTCTAATCACAGCTCCCAGGACCTTCCATTTCTCTTGCAAAAGAATAACCTCTAGCAAACACATACCAGCTTTAGCCAGAGCCTGAGTTATTTATCTATTTCTATGTCCACCCTTTTTCATGTGCCTGAGCACGCTTGGAATTTGGTCCATGCTTAAACAGGTATTCTGAGTCGGAGCTCATGGCTTTACCTGATTAGAACACTTCATAGGAAACAATAAAAAAGGAGATATTCAATAAAAAAAGGAATAAAAAGAATTAATCACTGTGATTTCCATAGTACAAGAAAACATATTTAAGGAATATCTAGTATGATCTGTATTTTTAGTAATTTGACATATAAAGTTCAGTCTAATAACCCAACACTTTAATGGGAAAGCTATGCTTCCTCTAAAAATCAGAAATTGAAACTACCTTGCAGAAGTTTATGAAAAATGGAAACTGTTTTGACTTTGTTTCACAAGAAAAGAATTCATTGCATGAAGCTGTCAGTCACTAACATTGAGACACTCAATTTTCCTTCAAAAAAAAATGCACAAATGGCTTTCATTACATTTAGCTGCAGCTTTAAGAAAATTTAATCAACTTAAACTGTTTAGTCTTTTTCCCTGATGAAAATCATAAAGTCAAATTCACATTTAAACCTGTTTAAACTGAAGCTCCTGTCAGCACCTCTGTTTATATTAAATCTGTAGGCATGAAATGCACTAAAATAAGAATAATGATATAATGTCTTAAATGTATAATGTTAACATAGATCCCAGACAGAAAAGTGGGATAGACAGGCTGAACATTGTAAATTAATTTTCAATGTGTTATATTTATAGCTGTCATCTTTTCTAAATAGTTGCTCTTGTAGCTTTTACACTCTCTACTTATCCATCTGTCTCTGTTAGTCAATGTCTTTCCACTAACCTTAGTATTTCAGCAGAAAATTATTACCTCGAGATTTTCAGAATGGGTTGGCACACTGGATGTCAAGTTCTCCTGGTACTAGCTTTCAGGAACAACAATAACAGTTACCAGGAATGGTACACCTGGAATCCCAGCCTCTGTACCGTCCCTAAATGATCAATGCTAATGCTCCTCCATCACTTCCATAACTTACCTAAAAAATTAGGTAAGAATAAAGAAATGCAAGAAATACTGGAATGTGTGTATAACCTATCTTAGAAAAAGGAGTACATCTTCATATGAAGTTCCATCTGATCAAAAACTCAAAGACTTGGGTTTGTTTCCATAAAGAAATATGTTATTAAAACACCATAAGATTAAAAAACAAAGCCCAGGAAAACCCAACAGCTAAACCTTCCCAAACTCACATAGTTAATATTAGGACCCTTTTTTGGGCATTAAAATCACATCTTTCTTTTCTTAAGTCAATGGCTCAATTTAAAGAGAAAGCAGCAAATGCTTTAGAAACGATGGTTCTGCCAAACAGGTCATAGGTTTAATACAATTTCTCTATATCTATAGATATAGATATAGAGAATATAGAGATATAGAGAATATAGAGATATAGAGAAAGAGTGTATCTATAGCACAATGCTGCTTCTTGGCATTTACTGAGAACTGGGTCTAAGATATCATAAATTATGTAACCAAAAAGACTGTTTGTGCTTGAAAAATAAGGACAGTACCATGGAAATGAATTGGCCAATTATTGCATTCCAGACACATCCAACTTTCATAATGACTTTACAAAATGCTTTTTGAAAGACCAGGAACACATTTTTATATTTGCAGTTACAGAATTTATAGCAATACTTTTAGAAATTTGTAGCTCTGAACACTACCAAAGCTAAATATTTTGTAAAGCTTGTGATAAGTATACATGATTTAAATCAGTAAATGTTCTCTGAAATCATCTTAAAGAAACCAAAGGCAAAGCTCTAGGATACTTGATGTCCAGGAGTAGGACAACTCTGTACTGATTATAAGTATGTAAATAGCTCATCTCCTACACAAGCTAAGGGTTACTGATATGGGACTTTAGAAACAAACACATAATATGAAAGAGAAAATATGGTGTTCATTTCTAAAAAAAAAAAGAAAAAGCACTGAAAAAATATTGGAAAGTAGATTCAGTTTGTACATTTTTTAGGCATTTTCCTACTGAGAAATGTTGTAGCAACTACATTTTCTTCTTATGCTTGTTGCTGTTTTCAAGGTACTATTTCCATACATAACAAGAAGGGTAAAATCAGGATTAATGAGATAAAAGTTCACAATTCTCACACAGTGAACTTGTGAAGCAGAAGATGCAATCAATTTACTTCCTTTTCAAATTAGTCTACAATTAGTCATACACAGTGTGTTTCCTGTACTCTGATGGCTGGATTAGTCTGAATAGGGTTTTGCATTTTTTTATGAAGAAAGAGAGAAAATAAATTGGCTGGGGGAAAGGGCCTCTGTTCTGAAGTTGATAATATAAAGGAGCGATTCATATACATTATTCTGGGCATTTTGTTTTCAGGTACTTTACTGGACAGTACTTACCAAGTATCATGGATAATATGCTATTACATTTAAGTGCCTTGTCTCCCAAAAGACTGAAATTAAAGGAATATTTCTAAAGACTTCCTAGCATGGCCAATCAGGGCAACACTTCACACTGCATTTTATGATTTCAAAATAGACACCAAAGAAAGGTGGGGAACTGTCTTTTGCCATATGGCTGTACTTGGGCTTTCAGAAATTCTCCCCATGTGAAATCAAGATAAAAAATTGAATAATCTATGTAGATTTTAAATAATTTTAATTGATTTATTATGACAGCAATTTTAAACTAAAAAAGTTACTTGCTTTAGAAAATATTCAAATAGACTATGGCAATTAATGTTTTTTAACTGAAAGAAAATCTGCTTGCAATGGCAAATATATTCTCTAATTATGATCTTTTTGCTTAAAAAAAAAAAAAGGTAACATCATTTCACCAATTTTACATACCAAAATTGCTCTCACAAATTCTTTGTAAGCCTGAAAATTTTAAATCATTTTAGACAGATGAGTGTGTAGGCAGACATGTGTCAATGTTGGCACATGTGTACCAGTTCTGGGTAAATTTCCATGTTCGGGCAAAATTTCAAACACATGAAGCTCTCTATGAATTAAAAACAAAATTAATAGTTTTTTTTTTATTGGTGCACAATCTTCTTTATCAATGGCTGTGAAGATACATATTTTGTAATGAAGATTAAAATACCTTTTATATAAGACACTTGAATTTTGTTAAACTCCTGACTGAAAATGAAAAATGAGTTCTCTGAGGCTACATAAACTAAAAGTCATCAAAGAATAAGTCCCAAAGAATCTTACTACTGAGGTTAAAGGTATGCATTTATTTCTCTATAGTTTTATGTTTGTTTACTAATGAGTCATTATGAGTTGAGCTGACAAAAATTTCCTTTTGCATTCTCTGGATAACTTCTGTTAGGGCTTGTTAACATTGCAAATTAAGTATAAATGAAGCAGGAGTAAATTAAACATCTAATTAAAATTAAAATACAATAAGCTTAAAAATATCAATAGCTGCTAAAGGCTTTATTACTACTACATCATCTCACTAACTTCACAGCTATTGTATAAGTCATCCCACACTCATTTGATAACATTATCACTCAGATGGTTTCTTAAAACTTTTTTGTATCAATCTTTGTCTTTTTGTCCAAAATATTTCCTGTTTTCCTGGCATTTTTACTAGGAACTGGATTTGTCTCCTAGTCCATACTACCTTCTCTCTTTTGACAGCACATTGTCTGGAAAATTTGTATTTTCTGACACAGTCTGCCAACCTGACCACTTACGTGGTTAAAGTTTTTCACTGCTTTTCCAGCAATAATTTTTGTACATATTAAATTCCCTTCTCAATGGTACCAGATGTGATTCTTCAGTCAACTACTCTTGAAATGCTGTATTCCACATCTTCCATGCTCCTTCATACTTTTATGTTTCCTTAGCCTCATTTTTAAATTATTCTCAGGTATCCTTCAGTGTCTGTCACTTTAGTGGACCAGGCCCTCAAACATCATAAAAGCCAGTGTAGCTTCATGAAAGACACGGGAACATGAGTGATTAATGGCAATGCCCCCATCTTTACAGTTCAATATACATGAAACTTTATCCAAGCAAAACCACAGCAAACCAAGAGAGAAAGATGAAGTAGAACCTTTCAATACCAATTATTGTGATGGAGCCACAATAATCAGTAATCGGCCACAGTGATCATCCACAGTTTGTGAAGCGATTTCACAAACTTTTAAGATGTCAGCAAGTTCAATGAAGGGTTTTAAAGACAGCAAAATGATGCAATACTGAGGCAGCTGGTTTTTTCCTTTAGAACCCATTGCTTATTTACAAAGGAATTAAATACTGCACACTCAAAGAACATGTCCTCCACATTCCAGCACATCATTTACAGTACAATTCTCAAGTCTGTTTTACTCTCCCTTGCCTTCAATAAATTGAAAGGAAAAAAAAGACAGCAAATCAGTCAAGCTTGCTGGAAGAGATAAGGATGTGATCCCATGCTACATCAGTAGCATCAAAATTCCAAAGATGAAGCTTGTATCCCTTTTTTCCTACATTGTCAGTTGCTATCTCATCCCTTTTAGATTCACATGAGACTTTGGCCCAGGTTTTATGCTGTGAATCTGACCTGCTCCAGCTGCAATTTAGTTATCTGCATTGAATTTTTGTCTTCTTTTCTCTCTTTTTCCTTTTTTTTTCTTTTTTTTTTTTTTAATATACTGTCTAATCTTCATTGCTTGCATTTTAATTGCTTGGAAATGCCAAGTTGTTTTGGTTTAGTCAAACCACAAAGGCAACGTTTATCACAATTGTTACACTGTGAACTAGTTCAGTTCTCACCAAAAAGAACGGTTATTTCCATCAGTGACATTTTGTTCTGAAAACAAGGCTACTGATTTGGCTAAAGGAAACAAAACACCCTTTCCCACTCTGAAATAGCTACAAGACTCTCATCTCAACTGTGAAACAGAGGGGAGGTGCCACAGAACCAAGGATGTTATAGTTTCTAGAGGACCATTTACTGTTATAGAGGTCAATTCATAGCGAAAGAAAGATGCTTAATTTTTCCTGTGGATCAAATATTAAAGATAATTTTTCTTTTAGAAAGAAGAGCTATTTATAAAAAGCTAGTTAGTGTTAATATGACCACTCTTGAAAAATAAATGTATTAGTATGTTAAGAAAATATCATTTAACATGTTGGCCAGACTAAGAAAGGATGAGAGATATAACGATATTTTTCAATAGGCAAAATAAATCAGTTCTCTAATCTCACTTTATTCCCTGACCTGGGTCAATGACACCATGAGCCACCAACAATTTATCTTGCTTCTTGGACAGGACATTGAGACAAAAAACAAGATCAGGGAGACTCAACTTAGAGTCAAAAAATCATCACAGATAACAAAGAAAACATCTGTATTGCTTAAATAAATATTGAAGACTTTACTCCAACTTCTTCTTACCTTAAAGGGAAATCCACCTGTAGAAGTACACCGACTATATAATCTTTATTGGGTCCCTTCCAACTTGAGATATTCTAATAACTTTGTGTGAAGAGCTAGAGCAGAATTTGCTGTGGATCAGTTACAATCTGCCTGAAGTAATTGGACCAAAACTGATCAATTTTGAAAATTCAGGACCCCTTAACATAATAATATACAAAGACAGAGATAGTCAGAGAAGAACCATATCCACCTCTGAAGAGAAGATCAGCTTCTGTTGAGCAGCAGTGAAGAACAGTTTAAAAAATCAGCTAAGGGACATTATAAGGAACAATGCTGGAGAGGGGTTAAAGGGAGGTAGCACGTAACTACTCCAGTTGGAACTTAGCTGAGTAGCATTTCATTTTCAAGAATAATTACTATGAAACATATCAGCTATCAGTTTGTCAAGAAATAAAGGTAGTATTCCAGATCCATACATCTAGCAAGAATATGCTAAAGTAAGATGGGGATTCAATATTAATTTTAAAAATCAGAATAATGTGAGTTTATTCCTAAACACAGTTCTTTGGCAATGTCCATGGCCTGGCTGTGCCCTTTGTGACAACTGATGGAATAGAAAGGGTAAGAATGCCTTTGACAAGTATCACTGACAGTGTTTGACTGAAGTAGTGCTATGTATTGTTAAATTCCTGATTATGCTAAAAAAAGAAAAAAAAAGGAAAAAAAAGGAAAAAAAGAAAAAAAAGAAAAACCCAACTAGCTTAAAATCTGTGTCTTTCAGCTTGTGAGTACATGGGATGCATACCTATACTACAAACAGCTTCCAAGAAAATATTGTCTTCTAAGAGTTTAATATGAACATTGCAAAAGGTTTTTCATGTTCTTTTTAAGTAAAAAAGCAGATCTGATAGTATCTACTGCTATTGAACTTTTTATTTATTCCAAACTTTCTTTTGTTCTACAGGGTTAGTTTTTTTCCTTGGCAAACACAGGGAATTTATTTGGGTACAGCAGTACAGCTTGACCAAATATATCAAAGCCAAAGTATTTCTCTTTTTGTTGGATGGGAAAAAAACCCAACTATAAAAAAAAAAAGAAGCAAAAAAAGTGGCATTTCAGTTATCCTGAAATTATTTCTTCCTTCTTTAAAATACATTTATGCCAAGAGAGTAAATAAACCATAAGGTATTTAGGGCATAGAAAGGGAAATGTGTTTTATTTTTTGAAAAAAAGCAATGAGATATAGACATCAGTCAAAAGTAGGAAGAAAAATTTATTTTAAACATTACCTGTGCCTATATGTCTAAAAAAAAAGATCAGTGCTTTTTATATTTATAAATAATCATGCGAAAAGAACATTTTTAGGGTGTCTGTCAGTAGTGAACTTGCTAATGGGCTGGCATACATGACAATTCAAAAGCTATGTCAGATCTTCACTGGTGGAAATTTTTTGCCACCAATGGAACTTGCCCAGTATATACATGGCTTTAAACTTCATCTTCCCAGATTCGGTTCTCCAAACAGAATTAAATGAAAGAGCTGGTTGCATACATTAGTCAAGTCAACCCTTGGAAAGCTGTCTTGATTTTTAAAAGCTGAATACAGAGAAACAACCTCTGCAGATAATGTAGCACTGATCCAACAGCAGTTAATTTTAACTCTGGATAAATGAGGACTAAATTTGCCAAACTTTAAAAGATTGCCTTGTCCCATATTGGTTGCTTTCCTCCATGTAACTGACACCAGGCAATTTGTCTCACACTAAAGCTTGGATGAATATTATTGCATGTTAAAGGAAGTTATATAGTTTGCTATCTATGAGAGAAAATAGATCTTCTTTGGACTACTCTACATGAAATACAGCTGCCTTCAACAGCTGGATTCTTAATTCGTGCCTCAGAAAGTCTCTAGCTCATTTGAGCACTTACACTTCTTGCCCATGATGAATGGATTAAAAACCCTACAATTTCCCTACCATATCATTAGAAAGTACGTTTACATATACCAGGTGACCCAGGTATGAATTTTGCATGTAAACAAATCGCCACCATGCAAACTAAATTGTCACCTTTCTAAAAGGAACTGACAGGGAGCAGCAGGACCAGTTGCTGTGCAGGGCATGGGGAGTCAAGAACAATAATGCATCTAGTAGGGCATGGGCCTCCCCAGCCTCACAATACCTGAAGATGGCAAACCACAGAGTGCTAGAGATGGCAGCTGGTTTCAAGAAAAAAGTCCAGTGACTGCTGGGCAGGCCAAAGTGATGAGGTAGGGCCAAGGTCAGGGCAAGAAATCAGTCTGCAGAACAGAGCTTGGATCACTGGAGTCTATGGGTGGACAGAGGTGTGAGCAAGACAGAGCTGCAGACCGGCAATCCTACAACAAAGGAAAGGAGGAAAGGCCCTGGGCTGAACTGGGATGGGTCTCCTGGGCCCATGGGTGAGAATTGCATGCATGTGGTTGGAGTCCCCAGAATAGGTTGATGAGAGCCATTCAGATGATTAGTGCTGTCGGGACACTGGCGGGAAATGTGACCTGTATACCACTGAGAGATGATGAGATTTAAGATATTTAGAAAGGGAATACACATGATCCAGAAAAATGCTTGGTTGAATTCTTGAAGCTCAATACATGCATTAAAACAATCCTGAACTAGATTTCAATTAGGGGGTATATTCCCATAATCTAAGCATAGGCTTTATTTTACACAAAAGAAAGTAACGATTAAATCACAATCATTTCTCTCACCTCTGCTCCAAGAGCAAGATTAACTCCTCGTATCAAGGTATGTTATTTGAGCATGTAGAAATGTCTCTATTAACCTTAACTTTGCCCTGTTCTGAAAAAAGGGAAATATAATTTAATATGTATTTGAGAAGTAATTTTAGCAATTCACTAAGCAGCTTTACCTATAAACACATCACTGAATTTATTTGTATATATTCTTAAATTGCTCTGAGCATATCAGAAAATTACTAAAATTTGACTACTAAGAAAATAATAATCAATAACCACTTCCATCCTCTTCCAGATTTAAACACTCAGCAGCAGCCTTAATTTATTTTAGTTCAATTCTAAGCCAGTACAATTCAGCTATTCTGGTAAATCCTAATTTGCTTGTTTGGAGCCTTGCAGTTTTCAAGATCAGGAACAGCTGGAGACCAGGTAGCCCCAGTTTGTGAAAGGAGCACAATTCCCTTCTCTTACCAGTTTGCAAATGAAACATGCAACTGAGATAATGAAAACCAGTATATATAGGATGAGTAACAGCTACCTATTTTGTGTGTGTGTTTTACTTAAGGGTGGCAGCTGTAAGAGGTAAATACAATGCTTGTTGATGAAACCCAAATTCTTTATGCGTTATTTCTATAGAAAATTCTTTTTCTTTATATAAAATATAAAAAGAAGGGATATTATTTTATTAAGCTCATACAAGATAAACTTTTTACATCATTATTCTCTGAAAGCACTGCCATTATTTTAATATAAAACTTTGTTTTTTCCACTCAGTGAGAACAGGATTTAACTGACATTACAGTGAAAAATTGTACATGGAAGAATATCATAGGCCAGCTTGACTACTCAGTGCTACTGTTTTTATACTGTAGTTCAACAGTTCTGAAAAACTATATCTGCTTCTCTTATTTATGTGACTTGCAGTATTATCAGTTACAACTTGTAAAGAAAAAGCAAAACTTTTTTATCTGAACACCAAATGATAAAGACCTAATCCTGAAAAGTTTTTATTTTTTTAAGTCTTGATAAACTTAGATTAGGTTTTATATGACCTGGTATAGTCCGAAGAATGAGTCTCAAACAATGCAGAAGAGAAGAAAGCCCATCAAAACTAAATAAACTGTAAAGACTCCTAAAGTTTGGCACTCTTAACTTACATAAAAAAAAAAAAGTAAAGCAGTATGGCTACAGTTTAAAAGCTTAGGACAGGGAATACAAGTCTATCATAACTAGCTGAAATGACAACATAAGTTAATATTGGCAAGTTATATTTATCCAAGATGAGTTCTGGTCAGGACACTAGGGTTAACATTCACTATTTCAAAAAGGTGCTAGGGGCCACAAAATGATGACTTGTGGATTTTCCTCCTCACAGGAAAAAAAATGCTTTAGAACATGTGTTTCTCTTCTCTCTCATTTTAACACTAACTACTCTGCCTTTTTCTAGTATGAAGCTTGCTCTCAATGAAGCCTGTTGCAGACTACCTTTAAAAAAGTCCCCTGGGGGCACATGATAGAGTACTTAAATGACTAACTTCCACATTTTCAGACTGGATGCAATTTAACTTAAAGACAGCATGAAGTCTTCCTTGTTTAACTCCATTTAACAACTGTTAAACTAGGTAAAACTAAAGATAATGGAAATAGAAAGCTTAATCAAGTAATACAGAGACAAATCCGGACACTCAATATTGGAAATTAAGGGAATGTTACAGGGAGTAAATGTTAGGCATGAATTCACTCTTCTCAGTTATCTGCAAAGGCCCATTCTCAGTACATTTGGTTCTCCAGTTGGCTCCTCTGCAGCCAAAGAGATAGCAGTTAATTGCTTCAGTTGATTAGAATTCACAGCTGCATCTGCAGCAAGAAAGCTATTTTTGAAATTAACTGAGCTATCAATCAACAGAATAATTTGCTAGAGTAAAAAGCAAGTGGTCAGCTGTACACTTATCAACAGAACCAGCAAAGTTTCTCTGGGAAAGTTCCTAATGTTCGATAAAACAATCATATGCTTCTCTCGAGCCCTAAACATCAATATAAATCATAGCCTACTGTGTCTTAACTATTCTCAACCCTTTCTCCAAGTTTCTTTTCTACACACTACTGTGTTTACTGAAATCTTTACAGATATATCTTATTTTAACATGCAGCATCAACCCTGCAGCAGCCATATAGGTGCATGGTTCCCTCATGTGAAACTTCATGATCCTATTTCCCGAATGTAATATAACATTATCCATGCTGCTGTTCTACTTACTAATTGGGCAAACCTAAAGTTAATAAGATCTTGTTAAATGTCTGATAGTAACTACTGTTACAGTCCAGATTGGAAGAAAGCAAACATGAGAACTTACCTGCTGTGAATATTTTGGAGGCAACTTTTAAACAAAACAACTTACAACCCACAGTTTTTTAGCCACTGCAAACCATGGTGCAGTTTGAGGTTTTGGTATGTTCTGCCAGACAGAATATGAAATTATTGAAAGACAAAATTATTTTTAAAAGAGGAAACTCTAGCTGTATGCTATTATTACAAGCCTTGAATCTAACTACTTGGAGTATGGCAACTCCTTCAGTTTGATTCACATTCTTTGAATATAATTTGATCAGTTTTTTGCCTAGTTTTGCACAGGGATATTATATCTGCTAATTCTGAAATAACATTGTTACAGCTTGCTTTCTGTCACAGTCACTGATGAGCCCTTCTCCTTCCTCAATTTGTGGACAGCAAGAATTAATAGAACTTTGTTCTATAACTATGCTCTTGTGGTCTCTTGTGTAGCTTTCTGGCCTTGGCATCCAAAGAACAGTTGCAATAACATTTTTTATGCTTCTGTTTCTGCTCATGCTCTAAACTCCAAACTTTTCATATCTATTGTTTTTTAGGCTATGCACAGCAAGTAAGTATATAATGTCGCTTCTTTAGCACAGCCTCTATTACTCTTGTACTTAATCTAGTTACTCTCAAAAACATTTGAGAAGTAGAGAAATACCATTGTCTCCACTTTGAAAAATTCTCTTATATATTAGCTTGCTTGTGGAAAGCTGTAGAAAAGTGGACTGATTCAACCTACTTCCCACAGATTAAGCACTGAGTCAGCTTTAATTGCTGAATGCCTCATAACTGCAGCAATGCAGGCAAAAGTAAATATGCTCAAATACACCTGCACTGCAGGTGAGAGATTAAGAAATACTATTTATCAAATAGAGATGCAGGAGTGGAAATTTCAGTGCAAGCTCCCAAGTCATATATAGGATCCGCTGGCTTGTGCACTGTCTTTGGAAAGTGATCTCTGAAGCCAGTTTTGAGTGGCAAATCATTCTGAACTTTTGTTTATAATAAACTGATAGTACTTATCAGTACTTATTCTATGATTCTATGATCAGTAAAAGTAAAAATACACATATATTTGCAATTTTTTTATAGTTTTATACCATATTTCATTGTGGTAAATAACATTAATTTTATTTTTATGTACTTTGAATCTGTCCAAAACTTTACATAGGGGAAAATTCTATTATTCAAGCATCTTATAAAGGACTGAGTTCTATACTTCAATAACACATGAAAAACTTCTACATGTGCAACTGCGTAAATATTGGGATTGAGTTGAAGTTTTTGTAGCATTTATCCCCAGTGGATAAGGCTGCACTGCATATATAGATACTTATCAGCAAATCTAGAAGACTCATTAGAATATTGATTTGTCTTTTAACATATAAGGATCAACGTTTAGATGGTTTATTAAGGACAGGTCAGTAAATAGAGGCATCAGTCTCTCTGACAAGACCAGCACTGTATTATATCCCGATGACTGGTCCATTGTCTCACAGTTATGTACTTGTGCAGTAACTGATTAAATGGGTTAGGGAACCCAAAATTCTGTTGCATCAGAGCAGGAGTTTGACGTAATAGAGTGACACATTATTGTCTAGTATGTGGTTGGCAAGTGGACAGTCATGTCAGATAAAATTCCTAAAACAGAAAACGAAACAAAATTTTCACTGCAGGATAGTGTATTATGTAACTTCTAGAAGCTAGAGGTTCAGCTGCAACTGAATTTCATCAAGAACATTATTGCCCTCTGAACTCTGGGAAGGGCAGGGACTTTGTTAACTGCAATTAGTAGAGTCCAGAAATGAGTACATTACACAACACTTCATGCCCACACAAATGAATACATACAATGTCAGGCTGAGTATTTGTTATCAGTTGCACTTAACAATTAAGATTAGTCACTAGATTAGTTTATTCTAGTAATTACAACTTTTGGTGTGTTAGAAACTGTTTTCAACAGCAGTGACCTTTCTTCATTGTTTCATGATGGAATATAGAGTTCACAAATACCGCATTACTAGAATGCTTAAATGCTGAAGGGTCTGGGCTTTCAGGAATTGGGAAATGGAAGTGTAATTTCCTTTTTAATTTAAGATCAACACCATACCTCAAACAGCTGGGTAGTGGGGCATCTAGTAGTCAATTTTCAATGCTATCAGCTGATTCTGACTTAGCTAACTTAGCTAAGAACTGGACTACAGTAAAGTAGGTTTAAGTTGGAGAAGAAGCTCAGCTGCATAGTTATGGTTATCAAGAAGAAACAATTCAAGGGGAAACATCAGCTCAGTCTACTTTATATTGATACTGTGTGTTTCAAAAGAACCCCATTAATTCCTTTGACAAAGTCATTGGATGATGTTATGCAATACATAACATGGCTTTCCTGCCACAGGAGAAAATATTTTGGTGATACTGATCTGAAATATTTACATTTTTCAATTTACAGACTCAGAATAACTAGATTCAAGGTAGATATAATTAGACAGCTGCATCTACATAGGTCTACATACTTTAAGATTCAAAATGTACATCTTAACCCTGTAAAAATATTTTATCACAAGTAAGAGAAACAAAATTTTGTATGCTCTGTACAGGGCAATTCTAGCAACAGTAAACTGATTTTAAAGTTACTGCAAACTGTCTGCTGTATGCTTTAATATTCCTTCTAAATTTAGAAGTATTTCCAAGAAACTACCTGACAAAGGAGAAAAACTGACAACTGTGGGTTGACAGGAGAGAAAATACATCAGAAAACATGCTGTGCTATGAAATTCATATTAGCAGATATCCCACCAGGCTCATCATTTGCTTTGCTGCATTTATGACACATTTTATTCCTTGGTAATTTTTGGAATCAGGGCTTTTAACTACAGTAATTTTTTTTTTTTAAATACAGCTTTGAATAAAAACCTTACTACTGTCACCGATAGATCTGCCTAGACATTCATCAGGTTAAAAGCAGTTTGGGTGTTTTAAATCTCATGGATCAGGTTTGCATTCATTTTATCCTCCTGTCCCTTCACTAATTAAAGTTTAAAAATGTTCTTTCTGAGCTATGATCCAGCACCTCCGAGTGAACTACAACTATGCTTCCTGATGGGTACTGACCCATAACTGTGAACAGATGTGCTGCTTCGACACAGATGGAGGTTACAGATGTTCTGCTGCCAGAAAAAAATGCTGTTGTTTCAGTGAAGCAAGAGGAACTCAGAGCACCTTGACCCATCTAAGGAACACCTTACCCTTTTCTTTACTGTTCTGCCAGGTTTTTCTTCTTTTCTTATAATGTCATTTAACGTGTGGGAGACAAGGCTATTGCTGTTTATCAAGCCCTTTGAAATGTCCAAAAGCTTTGCCAAAACTGGGAAGTGCAAGTTTTATTGAACTGACTCTGCAGTGAACTCTCTACGCCAGGGTATTTTTACTCTCTCCCCTCTCCCCAGTTGGTTTTATAATAAAGCAGCAGCTGACTCAGCAGATATGCCCTGCTCTTTTCATTATCATTTTAAGAAGCTTAGAAAACAGGGATGCTACATAAAGCAGTTTTTTTTTTTTTCAGTAGAGTGGTGGCTTCAGGGGGGAGAATGTCTTAAAATATAACTTTATGGCAGTTTTGAGTTGCCTTGCTTCTGATTGAGTTTCTCCTTCACACTGAGAAGATACTAATAATGTCAGCACAAAGAGGTGCAAAAGGAAGATTAAGGGTTGACCCTTCCAGTTAATGGACAATCTTTCCAAAGTTACTCATGATGCCAATATCGGTATTCCTTGTGAATGATCTGTACATTTGCACATATTCTGAACTCCATTCCAGATCAAGAAAATTTCAGGAAGATTTTTAAGAGGGAGTCAATCTGTTAGAAGCAACAAAGCTTGCCAAAAGAAAACATCCACTGGACTAAATCTAAAAATTCTTTTTGTGAATCCAAAGCATCTAATTAAATAACACAGTATTTCTTTTAAAGGCACAAATCAGAAGGAAAAAAATTAATTTTTTTTCTTACCTTTTTCAAATGTTCATAAGGAATACTACTTCCATGTCTCTGAACATTTTTTTAGGCCAGTAAGTTGTGTAAGCAAAGTTGTCTTCTAGTGTCTTTCTAAAGTATTTGGGGATAAATCTGGTAATCTAGCAGTTCTCAATTATTTACTGTTATTTTTACATTTATTTTTATTAAATTATTTTCCCAGAAGGTGAACAAACTATTTTCACAAACCAGCACAACAGATTATTCTAGCAAGAGAGTGTTCCTTTCTAAAGAATACTACCCTAATCATTATTATCCTGCATTGAAGCACTAAATACATGTGATTTAATGATAAATCCCTATGAAATCACTTCAGCGCTATAACTAAAAAATTACCTTTGAAATAATTACTAAACAAAGATGAAGAATCAGCAATAAAAGGACTTTACTGCATGCTATTAGTAAAACCTATTCATTTGAGGAAAAGATATCCTACCTGACAGCTTCATGCTTGCTTTACAGATATTGCAGAACTGTATATATTATTTGGGGGAAAATATCACTGCAATTCCATATAGTTTGTGCCATTAAGGACTTGAGGAATTTTAAACTGCAAGTGCCAATATATGAACAAATTCACAAATGGGTAAGCTCAAGCAATAGACTATCAAGCTATTTGATAAAACACTGTGGCTGCATTGCCTCAAATCCTGTTGCCAAATATACCATGTTCATCAGCTCAGAGACTGCCCCTGCCTACCGAAGACAGAACTCTTACCTACTGTTCCTCCTTAATAGTTTTGCATATAGGAAAAGCATGATCTGAGAATAAGGTGGAATGGTCTTATCAGAGTTGACTCTCCAGCTTTATTTGTGATGTATAAGTTCAGTTATATAGCTCCTCAGATGATTGCTTGCTGCAACTCATGGATGGATTCATGTTTACTGTAGAAATCTGTAATCAATCCAACCCCATCCTGCCTAGCAGAATTGGCTTTGCCCTCCAGGAAGGTGTTAAAATAAGGGTGGTCTTAACCTCTGAAACCGACAGCCAAATGATTGAATGCACAAGAAGAACAAATGGGGATTCTGTGAAAAAGGGCCATTTTAGCCCGTGGATTGAGAAGGGCTATGAATGTGTGTGATGACTAGGCACTGTGGTGCTTTTGAGTGCAACTGTTATACTATGCTTATTTGCCCTTCACTGCACATATAAAACTGAACTTGTGTGCCTGTGTTAAACATTGCTGATTATGCTGTTATTGTTTACACTAATTTATGATGCACATTATTTTTGCACATGCCTCTATAGCCCTATACCAAGCAAATACCATTTTACTTTACAAAGTGTATGTGGTTACATGTTGGTTATATTTCTTTAATCCTCAGAAGCATCTCAGTTATGTTTCATTTGGGAAATTAAATCAAAATTTTAAAATCTGTTTGCATCTCAGATCAATTTGGGAAGGAAATATAAAGATAAAAACTAACATCTGTAATGAGATGAAGAAAGAAAATATGGCTGCAGAACTCTCCAGATGTACCCAGCTGTTATTAGGGATATTTCTAATTCTGCAATCAGTACGGAGTATCATAGAGCTAAACAGCCTTCTGACTGCAGATCTATGAGGCTTGTTGATTATGTCTTTGAACTCAGACAGTTTAAGTACATAACATCTGTTCTTCACAAAGAAATCGGACTTACTAAAAACAGCAGCATAAAAAGACCTAATGGTTTATGGCAACAACACTACTGTATGTAGTTTCGTGAACCAGACAGAACCATTATAAACAACTAGACTAAGTGAGGAGAACCTAATGTGAGGGATGCAATATTCTAACTAAAATTAGTTTATCTTGTCTTAATTGCAAACACTGTAATGGCATAAATTGCTAGTCATATCACTTGAATTTATGAAGCATGATAATTCTAAAAACAATTCTGCAGCTACAGAGACATATGAGTATTTTCAAACTACAACGATAAAATTGAGGTTAGAGACAGCTATCAAATAAATGCAGAGCAGTTCAGCTCTAAGCTGTCAGTGAAAATCCTGTGTGTCTGAAACTTGAATATGACCAATGCCCAGCCTGTTATTCCTTAAATACATTACATGATCTAATCAGAAGTTGACAATACTTTGCAGGGTACTATACCATTGCAGTGTGAGGAATGCTAGTGCTTTGTCCATACCAAGTAAGGAGCTAAGTAACGCATCCCATAATTTACTATTATGGGCTAGTAAAATTTCTTGGCATTATCTTAATCTGCAGCCTTGGGAGAGGCATGTCCTCATTCATAGATAGAGTAACAGCTTGAAAATACATTTTCATATTCAAAGTCTAATATAAACATTAAATCTATGAAACCAAAAAGCATATGCCAGGCCCATTAATGTATAATTGCTTGCTAATTCATTACAAGTTCCTATTAATACAGTAATATAGCAGACTTCCATTCATGTGGATGTAGTTACTTGATTTAGAAAAGTGAATGACAGTTTTATTCTAGATAGAGTTCAGGAGCTCGGTGTTAGCACAGAGCTCTACTAGATGGGCTGCCTGGGGTCTGAGAGGCACCAGGCATCAGCAGCTGGGAGAAAAATACCTTCAGTCATTTTCTAGTTTTTTTACTGGGAAGACTTGCTTACAGCACTGATCTGTCTCCTCTACCAGGGGACATTGTCTAGATTCTGCACTAGAGGAAATCCTGTCACACAAGCAGACTTTGCTTTTGGGACTATTCCATCCTTTACTGGGGCTACTATATCATATTTTCTATATATTATAGTAATAAGTGATCAGAAATATGGAGTGAGAGATGAAGGAAAGGTGAAAGAAACCTCTTTCTAAGTAGAAAGTACATAGTTTCTTAATCTGTTATACCCTTCTTCCAACTGCACCCACCTTAGAGATTTAGGCTGTAGTCTTCTTGGTATGAAGAACCATCTACTCAGACGTTCTAAACCATGCCTTGTTCCAGGGCTGACTTCCTATGTACCCTAACAAGAGTGACTGAAAGACTAACATGGTTATTTCCATGCCCATTAGGATTTAGACTGGTAGCTCATGTAGCCTAGCATCCTCAGCTTGAAAATAAAGCAGCTGTGGAAAAACGTTTCAAAGGCTGGGTGCCAGTTCACACACACCTTATTTGGAGTCTGCTGTGAAATACTTTCCTCCTTTATACACCATGAATAGCAAATACTGAGATCAATATGAAGCACTGGTCAGTAGATGACAGGTAAGATATCAACAGATTTCTCTTTTATGAAATGAAAAATTAATCAAGAAATAGTGTGTCCTTTCTCAAAAGCATATTCAGGCTAAAGTTTTATCTTTGTATGATAACCCTCTTAATACTTTGTTACAGTCTAATAATTTGATAACCACCTTGCCTAAGAGCCTTCCACTTTGATTTCAGCTGGAGTTCAATATCTGGATCTGTGTCATTTGACTTTCATGTTCATCAAAGCTCTGTCTGTGGGAAAACTGAACACTATCATCCTCCAAATCTTCTTTATCCTTCTGCCTCTTTAATGGGCTCAAGTGAGCGCTGTCCTTCCTTAATTTGATAACTTCTGTTACTTTGCAAGGCAGCATGTTCAGAATCAATATATATGTTGCCACCAGTGGTGGTACCTATCACAAAGAATAACTCTTCTCACCACAAAGAATAATCAATCTTACATTAAAACAACTGTAATACAGCTGACTCTCCATTAACCATTGAAATGGGAATTAGGACAGTAAAGATCACGGTAAAAACATGAGTAACATGGTTACCAAACTGCATGGTACAGAGACAGCTGCCAGAAGCTGGTCTAGATCCAACAAGGATAATGGTGAGTCGGAGGTAAGTAGTATCTCTGAGTTTGCAATGACTACTGCACAGGAAAGAGTCTCTGCACAGCAGTGCTTCTTGCTCCTGGTTGGAAAAGGAACCAGGGAACATGGAAGCTGTTTTGTGGAACCCTGTTTGTCTCACAGACAAGCCTTCTAGGAGCCAGAACACTGGGGAGAGTGCACAGATGCCTAGTCAGCTGTCTTTGGGTATTTCTCTGGCTTCACACTAGTTAGGTTACACTTAGAGGGCTCCCTGCAGAGCCCTGAGCCAATCTTTGCTTTGCTTGTCATGCGCTCTGGTCTGGCAGTGCCGAGTTGGCAAAGAATCCTTTCAGACTCCTGCTCCCCAAAAGGTTGCTCAAGTTTCTGTGGCTCCTCTACATCTCACATACCTGTCAAACCCAGCAACTGGGTGATGCTGTTCTAAGTTTTACATACTAATACATCACATGCTTCACAGTTAAACTGATTTTAGAAGCTACAGCTGTATCACGTTGCTATTTATTCTAAATCAACAGTGTCTTTTTTTTTTTTAATGCTTTTACAGTCTGTTTTGTGTTAAGTACCTGTTATTTGGCACCTGGATGTATATGCAACTTTTATCTTGTGTACAGTACCACCACATCCATATGTTGCAATTTTGCTGCATACCTAAGGACCTTACTAAGAAGCAGGCTTTAGGACCCTGTCTTCCTCTCATCAAATTCAGTAACAAAACTGACCTTGACATTGTAGGACAGAAAGAGAATTTTAAATCTTTAGAAGTAAAGATGGATTCAGCTTGCGATGACTGATATTGGACGAATTTTTTTTCTTTGAGAAACCAAGCTGTAATGCTCACACCTAAAAATATCCTGGAAGTTACTTTTCGCTTTTAAACATTGTTAAAGCAAGAACCTTCAGCTTACTGCTTGTGGAATTTATCACTGTAGTCTCCAAAGGTTCTGCATTCAAAAAAATTACACATTTAATAAATGCTCTAAATGCCCTCCTTCAAATTAAGGAGAGGGTGTTTAGCAAAGTTCATTTGTTCCTATGTTTCTGTTCAGTTATTTGGATGTAAATTAGAAAATAAGAAGATAGAATGAAATTCCATAGCTGCACTGCATTAGAGATGCTGTCAAGACTGGCTGAAGATTACTGGTTCTGCTTCAGTTGGAATTTGTACAAGTAATGTTATCTAAAGAAGAACCATATGAGGGCAAATTGAGCACTACAGAATGAAAACTATTAAAGTTTAACCTAGCGGCAAAGTATCTAAAAGAGATTAGGACTAGATATTCAGCAATACATCTGAATGTATGAGCATCTAAGATACCTAATGAGCACACCTAAGTCTTCTAATTTCCATTTATCAAGCCATTGCAGAAGTCATAAAGTCTTAAGTGTATCTCAGTTATAGATCCACAATGATTAATAAGAAGATATTGTACTATTATTAAATACATCTATTAATTTATAATTGATTGAAGAGGCTTAAGAATCACAGAATGCATCAATTTTGCAAAGTACCAAGTGGCATATGCAAAAATGAAAAATTTTTATTCAAATAATTTAACTCTATTAAAATGTGTTATTTTAGCATAGGCAGCTATCATCTGATACACAGCAACACTGCTTCTCTGAATACTGTTTAGACTAGAAGAAGTACGACCACTTTAGCTGGAAGAAGGAATCAGACAATAAATTATCTGTACCTGCAAATTCTCCATGGTTAATTCTTTAAACCTTCCTTTTGGTCCTGATTTGCATAAATGCTGAACAGTACTGGTACTCACGGTTAATACTGATCCCCATATCATATGCATGCATATTTCACGAAAAAGTCACAGGGATAACTGCCACAGCATAATATATGGCAACGACTAGCGTGGTAAACTGAAGCAACAGTACACCAGAAAAAGAAAGATAATATTGGACACTTTCCTCAGCTAAGAAATTGTGGGCCCTGTAGATACAGCACAAGTGGAGGAGACAGGAAATCTGGGATTTATTCTGGGATCTGTCACAGATTTCCTGTGTGGCTTTGAGAAAGTCCTGTGGGGTTAACTTCAGCCATGAGGCTTGCTTTCCTCTGAGAGCAGCTTGTACTCATATCTCCACAATCTCTCTGCAGTGTGAGCTAATTAACACAAAAGGTAAGATGTAACCAGTGCCACTTTTGATCGCATGCAGCAGCAAATTCAGGATCTAATGCAGGTGAAATAGTATGATCAAAAGCAGGCTAGGCAATGAAAATACAAATACAACAGGCAACATACCCCTTTCCAAGAGCCAGCGGGGAGGATATGGAAGGAACATGCACTCCAATCACAGACTGGCACCTTTTCGCAAAGGTGAAATCAGGAAATAGCAATTTATTGTCACCAGAAGCCAACACTCCATTTCCCTGCTTCCATCCAAGAAGGAAAACTAAGGGAAAACTCAGGTTAAACTATACCTCCTTTCCAGTTTTCACACACAGCAGAGTCTCCTCATGAAATCTAGACTCCAGAGGGGAGAATTCAAGATATTAATTCTTCTATATGACAAGTTCACATACTTCATAAAATTAGCAGAGTTTTCAGTTTCACAAAGTATTACGGTCATTCCAACAGGTCAGTTTTACTTATCAAGCCTGGGTGGCTTAGTGTCTCAGATTTGAGCAAATCAGAATAAATCCCACATGTTCCTGTTGTGAGCTCATAACCTTTTGGGTTCTGGCTGCAGAGAGCGTTCCACCCATCCTCTGAGGACTAGCTCAAGATTAAAAAAAAATAACCCATAACAATAAACCATCTTGTGTTTTAGGTCACTTGGCCAGTGCTCTCAGGGGATCCATTTTTATCCCCTATGTTCTGAGCTATTTTGTTTGTCCTCAGTGTTACTACCTACAAGGGAAATAATACCTCAAGGAGACAGTTCAGTGCTATTTTCAGATTGAGTGGAACATAGAACAAGGTGATACTGAACTGAAATTCCTACCTGCTAGCCAATATAGTTATTAAATCACAGTAGGCATTTTTACTTGTTTTAGTGATCCTAAGAGATGTTTGGATGCTAAGACAGCACTTAATGCAATTATAACTTTTAATAGTTGATAAGTAAATTAAAACCAGCATTTTGGGGCAAGGAGAAAGCAGTCTAGAAAAGATTTATTCTGCATTTGATCTGTGTAAAGAAGAATTTACCAAACTTCTGAAGTAATTAATTTTAGTATGAACATCAAATCTGAAGAATGACTTCCTCAAACTTTCATTTTCACTGAAAGAGAACACTGGAATCAGACTCCAGGTTCATAACATAATAATTAATAATGCTGTAATATATATGCTGTAAAAATGAAAGATGTGACAGCATATTGCTGCATCCATATAACCCTGAATCACGACTTTCATTAACAATCTGTCTTTACACGCTGTGATTAAGTTTCTTGGAGACCCAGGACCACATTTAACCAGTGAAAACACAGCACCTGGTTTCTCAGAGATAGCCAGTTACTATTCTTCCAATTATTGCTCTCAATTGAATCTACTGGGCAATTGTGAGAAACCAGTCATTTCACTGAAAGTCCTAACTAGAAACAAGTCAATAGTGGTTCTAATCTGCCCAAAACCAGCACATCGAAAAAAAAAAATTAAAAAAAAAAATCAGGGAGCAAGATAAGGGCTTGTGTCCTGAGTTCCAGAATGAAGGTGAAATTTGAATAGAGAAGTAAATGCAAATCTGAAAATCAAAGATTTATCATATAATAAAAAGCTCAGTATAAAAGGCTACACATTCCTTTTGTCCACCATCAATGTCCTCCTCCTCCTGGTATGGAAGCAAAACCCATCCCTACAAATTCTTTCACTGAATTGCAATGGTGGCACCTGTCTGTTCAAAATCATCCTCTCTTCCTCCTCAGCCCCATGTGCAGCCTGGGGCAAAAAAAGCTCTATCAGCTTCTAGGTGGCACTTACCACAGTCATAGTAACTCTCAAGAGGTCATTAATGGTTCCAATTAATTTCCCCCCAGTATTCTATTAGAATCTTTATGAACCTTCCCAGATTGTTGGAAATTTATGGTAAAAAACCCCAAACAAATAACAAAACCAAACCCCTTGTTTTTAAGATGCAACTAAGTAGAATCTCTGCAAAAATTAACTTGTAAGAAAAATCTTTCTACTTCTCCTTAGTACTTTATATCATTTTGTGTTAAATGCAATTGTAAGCTACCTGGAGCTGACCTTATTGACTTACACTAAGTAGAATTCACACAGTTTTACACTTTTGGCATTCCAGCTCATGTGGCACACCACAGCATTTCTACTCAAACAGCAAACACTTCCTGCCCACATTCCATTATCTCCCAGGAATATCAAAACCAGGTTCCAGTTTGCAAATAGAAAAAGACTTTTCACATCTTCATTTAAGAGAAGAAACCCAAAAAGTATCTTATTATAGTTTCAATAATAACACAACATTTTCACATTCCTTTCAGCACTGCTCTTTTTTAGCCTTCTTCATCCTCTGAAGTATCTTGGGAAGTGTTGTTATCCTGGATACATGTGCAGTGGAAGGACTTCTATATACTGCGATGATAGGAACAACAGGAGAGGCTCTCGATTACAGTAGTATTGAATTTTACAGAACAATGGGACTCTAATTCTGACACAGATTTCTGGGAATACAGTACAACAACAAAAAAGGAAGAGCAATACAGGGTGAAGGTGTCACTGTGGTTATTCGTAGGGTATTCTAAACATGAGCCTGAACCTAACTCATCCAGAAGAGTATATATATTTATATATATATATATACAAGAATATTTACTACATAAGAGAAAATTGCAAAGCGTTTTTAATACATAGTTTTTCATGCTGTTACAGGATTATGACAACAATGTTTTTTTTTTAAATATCATAAGAATACTGTATTATCTCACAACATTCCTTCAAAATCTGAACTCTCTTGAATTGCACAGAGCTGTACCAGATAATTGACATCAGAACAGTATCCTTATGTTGTCTTTCCCAGGAAACCGGCACCTCAAAAATGAACTCAAGTTCATACTCACAAACATTAAAAATTAAAATCTCCTCCAAAACATGCTATTGCTCTACATGCAAATAGTATGTTCCTGGAATCCTGAGGGAAGCTATTTAGGGGTGCCTGTGTCTTGGATAATTTGTACAACTCACAGTCTCGGTTTTTATATTAAGCCAGGGTGGATATGGGTACAAAATTATCTTAATTAATGTAAGAAAATAAGGTCTACTCATAAGGGGTTAGGTTCTGGCTAAATTCCAGTTGGAGTACTTACATTTCACCTTCCTGAATTGTCTTAATTGCTATTTAACATAAGGTTCAGTAACAAGGTTGTGTGCTTTTTCTAAGCTATGGAAAGTGGAAAATAATTCCTGCAAGTTTACATCCTAAACAGAAGAGAGTTTATACGTGTTTTTAAGATAGTCTTAAATACCACTAGGCAAAGTGATTATTCTTATTCTAAAAGGAAGAAGTAATGCTTATCACAAAACAACCTAATATTTATTAACAAAAATGCAAAATGAAAAAAACCAAATCCAAGCAAATCCACATATTGATTCCTTCAATAGAATTTGTTTATTGAGGCTTCTTGATCTGACCACTGAAAAGATGCCAGGCCTGAGTAGGGCACTGTCAATTCAAATTTTTTCAAATAAGTACTGACATATAACTAGCACACATGTGGGTTGATGCCCCAACATTTAAACATTATTTCTATATAACCTGATCTTAAAAGGATTCTCATTTCCTTGGGGTACACCTCTACGAGTTCCACAAAGCTTTACCCAGAGATAAATCACCATGAAATACCTTACAACCAATGTTGAGTTACAGCAAAGGAACATGCACAGGGACGTGGCTGCCAAGCACTCTGCCTGCTTCAGAGCCAGGTCACTAACCAACAGCCATGCTCAACCAGAGGTGCTTACCATAGAGATTGCTGCTTAAGACAGATGTTCAGAACTGTGGCTACTTCACAGTAGTGAAGTAAGGTCAAGTTATCTGGAACTGGGCAAAGGATGGAATAAAACAAACCTTTCTTTTTTTACTCATCTCTAAATACTTATAAGCTTCTGTGACAATTACTAAAAATCCTCCTTGTAAGCATTTACCTCGCATTTAAGTGTGGTATGTATTACCCCTGACATATTGCTGTAATTTATAATTATTCACTGATTTGTACTGTTTGTTTGACGGTGATGAAAACAGTGAGATCTGAGGAAAGTTAAGCATCAGTTTGAACACTTAGTAACACAAGCCCAGATACTCAATGGTCTACTCATGCCAGAAGCCATACTTTTGCT
Source organism: Heliornis fulica (assembly GCA_013399135.1). Taxonomy (NCBI): domain Eukaryota; kingdom Metazoa; phylum Chordata; class Aves; order Gruiformes; family Heliornithidae; genus Heliornis; species Heliornis fulica. The sequence goes on from VXBZ01008987.1 coordinate 785,125, forward strand.
GCGATGGCTGACTACACAGCCTAGGAAAGCTCGCTCCTGGCTTTCTGGCCTCTGTCTCAAAGAAGGCCAGGCACAAGTAATTAATGATGCCTGAGCTGGAACCCAGGTATAGAACACAAATGCAAACTTATGCAAAACTGCATTCATGTACCATCTTTCCCTCTTGCATTGTGCAACACATACTTTTTTTGTGTGAATAGCTATGAGCTAAAGACAACTTCATAACACATTGGATAACATGTTACCACCATTCCTGTCTAAATTACAGCACAGCAATTGTTTTGTTTTATTAAATGTAACATTTCCATATCTTTTTACGTGACAGCAGGTAAAAACGGATTTTTTTTTTCTTTTACTCTGTCTCCATTACCATGGAACAGGCCTCCAACGAGAGGAGATTCTTGTATATCAAACTTTATCAGAGGTTTGTCATCCTTCACTAGCACCTTACACAAGCTATTTCTGTCATGTATTTAGGAAATTACAAAAATTACTATCTATCTGTTCTAGAAGGGAAAGCATAATTATCTATTGTGCTCAGTTTTGGTCCCCACTGTACAAAAAGAAGTGGACAGTCTGGAGAGGGTCCAGAGGAGGGCCACCGGGGTGATCAAAGGATGGGAAGCCTGCCATATGAGGAAAGGCTGAGAGAATTGCGTTTGTTTGGCCTTGAGAAAAGAAGGCTTAGAGAAGACCTCAGCACCCTGCTCATGTACTTGAAAAGGCTGGTTACAAAGATGATGAAGAATCCCTTTTTTACAAGTAGTCACATGGAAAAGATGAGAGGTAAAGTGTGCAAATTATTCCTGAGGAAATTCTAGCTGGACTATAGAGAAAAATATCTCTCAGTGAGAACAATCAGTCAGATTATTCTTGAGGTACTTTCCAACCTGGTATTCTATAAATCTAAATCTATGATCCTCTTCTAGTTATTGCACTTTGGCTTCCTCTGAATATTTATTTGGCATTAAGATTTGTTTATGTTTGCCAAAACATTGGTGAAGTTTACTCTTCATTTTAATTCTGTGTTCCAAGGATATTTGACTGATTACTCACCATAAGACCTTCAACCTTGGCCACACACATCTCAAAATTTTCTCTCTACCTAGCTGTGCCTTATGCCATAACAGAGTAAGTATATATATGAACTTTTTACAAAATGTTTCTCCCAGCAGAACATACACAACCCATAGTATTTTCTAGGTTATTTTAAAAAGCTTGTGTACCATTGCACTGCGTGTACACATGCTAAACCCCAAGCACATACACAGAGCTATTGTTGAAAACTTTCATTAAAACTCTGTAAAGGAAGTCCATCTGCCACAGGTCAGGATGTCCTGTTTCTGAGAGGAGCTTTGGCTATTGCTTGGCCATTTTCTTATTGAAAACGCAAGTAGGAGATTTGACAGCATTTGGTCTTGCTATTATTAAAACAATCTGATTTGGAAAGGGTCTTTTAAAGGGTTTTTTCACCACCAGCTGGGAATCCTAAGGCATGGATACCTCCCCAGATGAAGCACAGTAGTGTCCTCTGTTCCAGTGTTGTCAATGGGAAGGACGAAGGGAAACAATTTGTTCTGTAATGATGAGATACATTTTGGTCATCAAGATAATATTGAAATACAGCCGTTGTTCCCAAGCAATATCTGTGTCCCTGGTTGTCTTTTCATCCAAACTGTAATGCAGCCTAGCCAGGCCTTGTGGGCTCCTGGCAGTGGTGTTCCAGCAGAGCGGGTGGGCTGGAGTTCCTCCCCTGACCTGGCCGGCTGCAGAATGCAGCAGTGCTGCTGAGTGACCTGACTGGACAGAGCAGGTGGGCCTCATCACTCTCAACCCAGCAAGGGATAAGCATTCTCCTTCTCTGTCCGAGGGAAGCACCAGTATCCTTGGCTTCTAAACTATCGGGGTTAGCATAATTTGGGGTTAGCCTCTGCTCATAATATATATTTACTTTTTTAAAGAGACTTGTTGCTTTGTAAGAGGATGGAGGCAGCTACATCTGATTTATCTTGTATTATTGAAAAAAAAAAATCAAACCTCAGGAAACTTCTTTCATCTGTAGGAAATAAAGGATTGCAGCCACCAGAGGTAACAGTTTACACTTACACACAGTGGTTATGAATGCCCAAAAAGGAAATATTCTCAGAGGGGAGAGGTATCAGACTAAAATGCTGCTGAGATATGCCCTTCTACCAGGCAAAGAAACAGGAGAGAAAGGGACAATGGGTAGAAAAAAAATAAAATGCATGAGGAGTAAAAAAAAAAATAAAGTCAAAGCATCATCAGGAATCATGGAACAGAGAGCCCAGTAGCAAAAAGGAAGCTGTGGGTGGAGAAGATTCATTAACAAAAGCCCTAAGTATCTTATTCCTCCCATGAAGACATTTTTCCCTCACAGAATCACGGAATGTCAGGAGTTGGAAGGGACCTTGAAAAATCATCTAATCCAACCCCCCAGCCACCCCTCAACCTCCACCCCCA
>VXBZ01008987.1:787632-821273 GCA_013399135.1 Heliornis fulica
CCTGTTAGCCATGTCTCCAAAGTGAAATGCCTGCTAGTGTTTGTCAAAAGGCAAACTGGTTGCTGCAGTAGGATTAAAAAAAAAAAAAAAAAAGACAACAGGAAGAACTGGAAATAAAATGGCTGTTCTATGCTATGCCTCTTCTTTTTGTCAGTAGAAAGAGCACTGTCCATAATGAGAGAAAGAATGAGACGGTGCACACTCACTCTGTCATCACTGAGTCCCAAGATCCATCAGGAGCTATGAGGGATGGATAGTCCTTCAGCCAGTTTTGTTGGAGCAGAATGTTACACCTTTTAATCCTCCTGTCCCAAGAAGCCTTCCTACCCTACTGAGAATATACCAGGGGCAAAGGGAATGTAACATTCTGTGGTGTCTTAGGCATAATGTCCATCTGTAACACTCTTGGTGGGTCCTCACCATTAAAAACATCCCTCTTGTTTGTGTACTATACATACAGTTATACAGAGGCATATTAAAGTCATATCATTAACTCATTCTTCTAAAAATTATTTCTACATATATTTTTGTTATATGAGATAATTACCTATGCCAAACAGTACAGAGAGACTTGCTGAATAAAGCCAGCACCTTAAATTTGGAAAAATTTAAAATATATTGCACAGTTAGTGCAAACATCTACTAGAAACTAAAATAATACTTGCTCAAACCCCTCAAACTTACATGACATCTAATAATAAAACACCTGTATTTTAAAAAAAATAATATATTTCATTTAGACCTAAAAATTATGACAGTATAAATACATTAATACATAATTCTTACTGTCCACTCAAACACTCTGTATTTTTAAGCTAGGGAAATTAACCACAAAAATTGCAAGTGACCCAGAGTCACCAAGAAGTCTGTGGCACTTGTTAACAGAACCTGTCTCCTAGCTAGGGATTGGTTTTATCTTGATGAAAAGTAACCCACACAGACTGAGGAAGCAGTGAAACAGAGGTAGAGATATGACACAGAAAAATAACAATACATTACATGTGATTAAGCTACACTACCAAAACAAACTAAATCTTTTTCTTAAAAACTCTATGCAGGCATTTTAAAACATTAGCTGTGTAAGATCATGCTCGACTTTTACACTCCAGATACATTGTAATCCTTTTTCCTGCATAATAAATACACGAGGAACATTTCTTAATGAGTTAGTTTAGTGAGTACAGCAAATGCTCTTTTTTATTGTCTACTGTAAAGTTCTCCAATTGACTAACCTACCAAAAGGGAGAATTTTCAGTTCCTGATATCATCAGAACGCTCCTTACCTACAGAAATTTTCAGTTGTTGAAAACACAAAAAGGCAATATTAAAAATATTTTTGAAAGATGAGGATTCTTTTTTGTGTTAAGACTTTTGCTACTGTCTACTGTGTCTACTGTGTAAGACACGCAGCCACGCAGTGCCATCTAGTGTTCTGTGGCCATATAGGGAATAACGTGGAGAACTTCCAAAGGATATTCCAAATCATTTCACAGTAATAAACATGGATTAGTTTTGTTTTTCACAAACATAGCACTATGTGATAAAGCAATCACAATACTTGACAAGGCAGATAATATTCTGAACTACCACTAATTTTTTTGAGTACTACTGAGGAAATTATTAGGAGAAAGCAAAAGAACATCTGACTATGACGTAAGCTTCATTTAACTGCCATCAGCAGCACATATAACCATATTTAAAGCATATAGCACATTGCACAAAATCTCATATTGTACCACCATTCAGAAGAAGTTTTATTTGGAACACCATTACAAAATAAGAAACAAAAAAAAAAAAAAAAGATGAAAGGAGAGGGAGAAAGTGAACAACTCACTAAAATGACACTTCGCTTTAAGGGCAAATATTCAGACCTTAGGCTGAAACGTGCACAGCAAATGCACAATTTAGTTATCCAAAATTACACTATATAGATCTCATATTTTTCTGTTGCTCACTGGATCATACCTAATTTTCTGCTGCCTCAACATGCAAATAGTCCTTCTAATTTAACCTAAACCATCCAAACAATAGCCTACTTAATTTTTAAGTATCAGTCAAAACTTTCACTCCCTGCGTACAAGGTAAATTGTACTTGGGTTGGAAGTAAGTCTGCTGCACTGGAGCAAACAAGAAAATTGAAGTGATCTCAATGCTGCAACGTTCTCATGTAAAATATGTGGATTGGCTGCATCTCAATAATTCCTTGTAAGGTTTAGGAAATCTTTGTGCTGTTGCAGAGATACATCAGGGATGGAATCTGATTTGCTTTTCCATGCAGTGTATAAGTTCATTTTCAAAGTCAGATCCTGAATTTGTATGTGGCCCAAATGATTGCACTTTTAATCACAATTCAGAAGAAAATAATCGATTCTGATTACTGTCATTCAGAACCAGAATGTTTCCAGCAAGCAAAACAGCCCACAGGAGGGCTTGAATAGAGGGAGCAGGATAGCCTTAGATCGATTTTGGTCTGTTATAAAACTGCATCTGGAGGCTATAGTTACCTGAAATGCTGCAACACGATCTGGAGGCTTGCTGCTAATGAAATGAGAAGATTCTGCTTCCATTCCTTTTCCCTCATAGGCTCTGGCACTCCTTAGACCCCTCTGTGACTTGATTCAGCTCAATAACCTGAAATAAAATTGTTCATTGTTTCCACTTGGATAATAAGCTGAGACTCTTTATGAAAAGATATGATTTGTATGTATGGAGTGGGTGTAAGGGAAGGAATCAGAATCAGACAGCTCAGAAAAGGGTGCATAAAAGGGACAATCAAGACATTCCCCTTCTACTGTGCAGTTGTAAAAAAAACCCCAAACAAACAAAAACAACCAAGCAGAAACAAACACTTGGACTTCTAGCACTTTTAGCTTTTCATCTTAATCTTGAGTCTACTTGCTTGCTGGAAGGTTGTTTTTCATCCCCTTTACCAAGAAGGAAAGAATTCCATGCTTTGACTTTGTGTCTCATACACTCATCCCTCTGACAAATGGGGGCACACTGCATACAGCGCATGGGGCAGAGTTAGGCTTGTGTTTTTTATGTTTCTGCCACTAATATTTCTCCTGGCATGCTGGGATGTCTGCTGCTTTTTTCTCCTTGAAACATTTTATAAAACCACTACAGGATCTATCCAGCTGCCCAGCTACATTATTTATTTAGATATGTAATATGTGCCTTCAAAAAGATCCAAGCACTTATTCTAGTCCAAATGTACAAACATTGACATATGTTAATGATCATATCACGTATTGCAAAATGGCACAGCTAAGCACACAGGGACTCTGGGTACATAAGAGCTGTGCTAACAGTGTACAAGTTTCTACTCATACATATACGTGCTGAAAAAAATCAAAAGCAGCATAAAAGCAATTACTCATTCAGCACCTAGTTTTGAAACATCTTGTAAAGAATATATATAGCCCCATATATATACACACATGCATATATATCTATATATATTCCTATATATATGCAGGTATAGCACCAGCTGAATAATTTTTGTCTGCACTTCTCTGGAAGTCATCAAATGACATCTCATACTAAACTCAGATTGTTAAAAACAAGATGAGAGTCTTCCCATTAACTGTAGTGGATGACCTAACAAATGCCAATATTTTAATTAGAAATATATGGTGAAAACTATCTGATAACTATCTGACCAAATTAATTCTATGCCCATTTTTGTTTCTAGGATTTTCTTGATTTACTCAGATAGACACTAACAAGAATAAACACAACCAGAAACTTGTGTGGTATGGTCTCCACTAAAAAGCAGAATAATCTTGGACTTGGAGACAACTTTCATATCAAACAGGTAAGTAGAGTTGTTTGGCTGACAAATCAAAATCCTTCTGCTTAAATCAAATGAAAAAATGTCAGATTTTAACAGTCTGTGTTGACTGAGATTTAAACTGAGACAAAATTCTTCTGTAAATGCTTCTGTAAGATACAAATATCTTTTTCTTTCCGAGTCTTCTTTCTGAGTCTTTTCTTTCACTTGCTTGATCATGAAGAGAAGATACTGTAGATTTATGTGTTGTTTGTACTGGAGAGCACAGCTGTTTTAGCTTTTCTGTCAGACCCCCAGGATCCTGTCTTTATAATGAATTTTTTTAAACACAGAGTGAGTTTGCCTAAGCAAATTTAATTTGTATTACATTCTGGATCCAAAGAAAAGAAAAAAACCCTAAACCACCAAAAAAAACCAGAACAAAAAACCTTCCAACAAACTCCTCATGCACCACTTTTAGAAAAAAATGGGATTTTATTTTAAATAGCATAAAGAAGTCCTTTAGCTTGGTATGGGTAAGAATTTCACAGAATCATAGATTGACTAGGTTGAAAAAGACCTTTAAGATCATCGAGTCCAATCGTCTGTGTCCTCTCCTAAACCATATCCCTGAGCACCTCATCTACCCATCTGTTACATACACCAAGGGATGGGGACTCCACCACCTCCCTGGGCAGCCTGTTCCACATCCCAACAGCTCTTTCAGGGAAGAGCTTTTTCCTAACATCTAATCTGAACCTGCCCTGGAACAGTTTGAGGCCATTCACCTTGTCCTATCACCTGTCACTTGGCTGAAGAGACTATCTCCCACGTCTCTACAACCGCCTTTCAGGTCATTCTAGGCAGGAATAAGGTCTCCCCTCAGCCTCCTCTTCTCCAGACTAAACACCCCCAGCTCCCTCAGCCACTCCTCATAAGGTTTGTTCTCCAGACCCTTCCCCAGCCTGGCTGCCCCCCTCTGAACATGCTCCAGGACCTCAATGTGCTTCCTGTAGTGTAGGGCCCAGAACTGGACAGGTTCTAGGTACAGCCTCACCAGTGCCGAGTACAGGGGCACAATCACCTCCCTAGATCTGCTGGCCGTGTCATTTCTCATACAAGCTGGATGCCACCGGCCTTCTTCACCACCTGGGCACACTGCTGACTTATATTCAGTCTACAGTCAACGAACAACTCCAAGTCCTTCTCCACCTGACATGTCCAGCCAGTCTGCCCCAAGCCTGTAGCACTACATGGGGTTATGTCACGTCCCATGTGCAGGACTCTGCTCTTGTCCTTACTGAACCTCATCTCGTTGGTCTCAGCCCACTAGTCCAAAACTCCTTTGAAGAGCCTCCCTACCCTCAAGTAGATTAAGCTGTGAGGTAGTGTCTGTGTTATCCATGAAATTACTGATGGAACACTTGATTCCTTCATCCAGGTCATTGATAAAGATGTTTGTACAGTTCTGTTCAACATCTTTATCAATGACCTGGATGGTGGGATCGAATTTGGTTTTAAAAGTAAGCCCTATCATATAGCCTATTAAAACATATAACAGCAAGCAAAAGGTATTCATTGCCCTTACCAACAATAAAGTAAATAAAAAATTGTGTATTGTTAAATAGAAAACTATGGGAGTTTATTACAGTGAAAAATGAATTTGGGAAAAGATGAAAGACAAAATCAGGTGACAAAACAAATCCTCCTAAATCCAGATTAATTCAAAGTAATACAAGATGAAAACAGGAAGGTTTAGGGGTGGTATGAAGAACAATTAGGAGATTTGGAAAAAACCCCAAAACAACCAAACAAAAACTTACATAGACCAGTGAAGGGAACTTGTGAAAGAACCCCAGAGACAGATGGAGTATCAAAGGCAAAGGAACATAAGAAGGGAATGGCATCTGGTTAAGAGTGGTTTCTTGGCATCACTAAGCAATAGGATGGCCAGTTGTGAGATAACTGCTCTTTAAAGTGTAGGTGTGTGTGAAATCATAGAAAAATACAAAATTTTGCAGTTACCATGAAATAGGTATTGGAACAGTTCCTAACTAGGGTGATATACTTCTGTGTCAGGTAAATTCATTGATAGAACAATTAAATGAAAACCCATAAAATGATGCAATAGCCCTGGTGAAACAGGACTACTTTGAGAGAATGACAAAGTATGATGAAGTGGAACTAGTAGAAATATATGTTTTGGACTTTTATGAAGCTTTTCACAACAGCTCAGGCAATGAAGATAATATACATCTAGGTTCAGTCTGGACAGTCTAGATCTCAAAGTATTCTGTCAGGTTTCAATTAAAACCAGATAAAAGTACAGTTATAAGAGAAAGGCATTGACTAGTTGTGATAGCAACAGGAGAGGTGGGCAAAATTCTAATTACCCCTTTAATTGGACTATGCCAGCTCCTCCAAACATTCCTGTCCCCAGAAAATTAAATAAACCAATAAATCTGCCAGGATCCTTGCTCTGTTATTCTGCCATGGAAATAAAGGTATCAGATATGTCCCATCCTACCCATTCATAACAATTTGTGCTAGACACTAGATTTAATTCATAGTGCCCTGGTAAGTGCTTGGATTTGGATGCACAGGACTTTAAATAGCGATAGGAGAGGGATGTTAAAAAATTAGTAAGAAAGTAGAAAACACTCAAATCTTACCTTACTTAGAATAATACCGAATATTTACTGTTATTTTTTCTTTGCAAATTTTAAAAGATAAGTATTACAAGAGCAGAAAGTAAGAATAAAAGTTATTTGAAAAATATGGACTTAATTCAGAGCTTGCTGAAGTCAGAGAAGGACTTCCAATGGCTTTAATGGGCTTTGGCTCAAGCTCTTATAGTGTAGCAAAGAAAACAATATAAACTGAAGTGGGATTTATATCCCTACTATAAATAATGTATGTAATCTCAATTACTGGAGGCAGTATTTTTATATATCTAATTTATCATTATTAAAGTAAGATTATGGCAGCTTTATGTGAGACAGAGGCAAATCTGGGTCATTACTGAAAACAGTTCATTTACATTAACCACTGCAACTACTAAAGCACTTTCATTCTTCACGTTTAAATCCCACTCTTGCCTCCCCGTGGCCCACAGGAATATAGCACACAGGCATAGTGTAATTTTGCTTGAAACTAGACTGAGAGTTTAAAATACAGAGTACATATAATCCTTCCTGTAACTTTTTTTTTTTCCGAATGTTAAGTACAAATGTCAAATATCCAAGGCACAAAAAGACACCCAAGAGGGACATTTGCTCTTCAGCCTATGCTTGATGTTCATTTACTATTAGCACTTGCTAAAAACTGACAGCACCAAAGAACCTTGGAGGACTTTTGCATAATGTTTCACCCATTCCCTCTCATTAAGGTTATTTATTTGGGCAACAGACAGTAGCTGTTGATACAGGATGATGACAGCCACAAAGGAGCTCAATTTAGTTTCAGCGGGCATCTCTGTTATTTGTAAAAATGGGCTTTATCCACACAACTACTCTTAACTCTGCTCTCGGATGCAAGTTTGGCCCAGCAGCCTGGGCTAGACTTCTACAGCCACACTGATCTGTCCCTGCTGTCAAGCATCAAAATGAAATTTGAAAATAAACCAGCTTCATATATCTATATGGTCTTTAAGATAGAAAACAGCCACTGTGATGTATTAGCAAATGCTGATCCATCATCATCACCTCCATCACCAAAAAAAACTACTCAGAGCTCTGGATGGCAATGCAAATCCATGGCTACAGACTTCAGGAGACAATTCAAGACAAAATAATACTCTCACCCCTAAAGAAAAGAAATTAGCAAATAAGATGCTTGCAGGTAACATGCCTGAATACAAACAATCAGACTACAAGTGATCACACCAATAACTTTAGAAAAAAATACACCACTCCATCTGTGTACAAAACCAACCACATCTAACATAGTTAGATGTGGTTGGTTTTGTTTCTTCATGTACACACATCTTTAAAGACTAGTTTGTTGATATAAGTTTTGTGTCACCTCTTCAGCATTCTCTGTGAAAAACAATTTCTCTTCAACTAATCCATGCAGGTGTAGTAAAAAAAGCTTTAAACATGGCCCGCTGTGTCCCTCAGAAAAAAAAGTTCAACAGAATTGCCAGGTTCTTTCTTATCAGGAGGAAGACAACCAACCATTAATTTTAAAAAGGTCACATCATCATCCATGGACATGTACACATCCGTACTGGGTTCACTGTATTTCTTCTTATAGCAGCTGGATGCACAGTTACTAATCCTTGTATTATGTATTTTTCACTGTATTTTTTCTAAGAAAGAATTCTTCCTTTCTAACAACTCTTTATTATTCATTTGACACATCTGCTATGCAGAAAGTCCGGTAAACAACAGCCCCTTATTTTATCAAATAGGCAAAGCAATTATACAAGCTCCAAACTTCCCCATTTGCTTTCTCTTTCCCTGAGACCTGAACCATGCTGGCTCACCCTAAGCAGCCATCTGATCCTTTTGCCCTCTCAAAATTACCAACAAAAAGGAAATTAACGCCAATTTCAGAGGTGATTTTGTATTGACACTTTTCCAATAGATTTCAGACTTAGACCACCAATGTGTTTCACAAGGGACATCCGCTTGTCATCAGACAGTTATAATTTTCCAACAGCAACTGTCCTGGGATGAATTCAAAATAGTAACAAAAGCTAAAAAAAACCTTTTTATTTTGTTATGAATTTTTACACCATTGAATCTTCAAACTGGTGCTGTATTTTTAAGCATCCTACTTAAAATGATTACTTCAGTACAAAAACAATCAACCTATCCAATATATATTGATAGTATTTAATAAATTATGTTAACCTGCTGTACTTCCATCTACAGTATAGTTAGTTAATATTTCCTTTCATCCCACCAGCCAAAAGGCTAATCCTCACAGCAGCTGTTACTACTCCAGTACAGAATGAATGTGAATTTAACCTCTCCTGGATATAGCCTAATAAATTCTGTTGTTTTTCTAAGCACTTCTGTGAATTAAAATAGACGTTGGCTTGCCATCCAAAGTCATGAACAGGTCTGAAGTGGCTTTTAGGCAAGTCGCCAAATAACTTCCCAATTCCCTTATAGGGTATAGGTCTCACCCCAGAGATCTTCTGAGCAAGAGTTTAAAAACATGTTCTCCCTTTTCTGAAAATTATTTTTAATTTTTCTCAGCATTATTTAAATAAGTTAAGCACAACATTATATTAAGGTAATATTAAGGGCTCATTTGCACTCTCTGATTCTCAAAGATTTCAACATAATTGTGACAATACAAATATGAGAAGAATATTCCCTCCTGCAACCTTGCTGACAACGCAAAGGCCAGGATATTGAAATGCCTGAATATAAAATTCAGCGCATGTGTTTGGATACTGAATAAGGCTGAGGAAAACAGCAATATTCCCCAATGCAATGACGCTCTATCATTAGAAACAAATATAGTTTTCATCTGATGCTTAACTTCATTCTATTGAAACACAATATATGCTAGAAAGGCTTTCTCTCCTCCAATACTTCGACCTCCTTTTTCAAAAGTAACATAATTTAGACTTCTATTTAGCAAAGCAATGAACAACCCACTAAACTTTGAAACCACTGGAAATCTACTGAATTTAAGCACATTACTTGTGTTTCCATATCTTCCCTCCTGGAGGTAAAATATTTCCTATTTCAACAGGAAGCCATCAGTCAGCTTGCTTCAATGTGTTGCTTTGAACACGTCCACATTTGAAGCATTCAGGGGCGCTGTAGAGAGACTTGCCTGCTGGCAATAGGTTTTCTTTCTGTCTCACACGCCCCTAACCACAGTCTGTAAAACTGAAATTCACAGTGGAAGATACAGACCAGCTAGAGAAAACAAACTTCAAGTAACAATAAACTTTCTACCTGTTGAAACAGACTGCTGAAAGAAATCAGTTAGTGTTTTAATAAAACAATATACTAGCTTCAACTGCATACCCCCTCTTCAGTCATTAGATCTGATCTGCCTGATCTATTGGATATAAAATTTAATTTTGGTCCGATGCTTGAATACAATTATTTATCTCCTTTACAAAGTGCCAATGCTTCCTGAACACGGGAATACTAAACTCATCAACCCCAATGTCAGTGATTCCTTTACCTCTCTGAGGAAACCGATGCACTTGAGCATCAATACTCATGTGTTACATGCTGTGTACTTTTGAGTCTCCCCAAATTATGAGGCAAATGGAAAAATCTGCTACCTGACTAGACGGCCTTTTCCAGTCACCGTGCAAGTGCCAAAGATAGCCAAACAAGGTTTTTAATTTTGTATAAATTGCCATGGTGTTTACCCCTCTCAGGTCCTCTCCAACGAGCAGAGCAGGTAGTTGCCCGCCCCGCCGGCTGGCCGATCGGAGAGGCATCAGACCAGGCAGCTGCTGACAGAGCTGAGCACACCAAACTACCACCTCACACCTTTCCTACCCTCCGAGCAGCAGCGGTTTAATCACGGCAGTGTGCACGGTGGCCTTAATTGCACTGTTTTCCTATTACTGCACCTCACTACTAAGGAAGGAAACCTACCAGCCTAAAGCCTTCTCCATCCTCCTACCGGCTGAGGGAGCAGGCGGCTCTTTTGGCTCTTACCCCGTCCCGCTCTCGTCCCCAGAGCAGCCGAACAGGCTCCCGCCCCTCACCTCTACCTCAGCGACACTTTGATAACACAAAGGCATTGGCAGCGGTTTTTTGCCTTTTCCCCGCGGGTAGCCAGCCCAAGGAACAGTGTTTCTTTCTCGCTGAGCCGGACACTCACCCCCCGCGGCACCGCTCGGGCAGGCTGCCGTGGCGAGAGAGGACTCCGTTTCCCAGCCTGCCTTGAGAGACGACCCGGCGCACGCGTCCCCGCCGGGAAGGGGCGTGTGTAAGATGGCGGCTCTCGGGGCGTGGAGTTTGGCGGCTGTGCCCGTGCGGCTGTCACTCGTGGCGCGGACGCTGTGGGGCTGGCGCGCACGACGGGGACTCGGGCAAGATGCTGGGGCTGCGAACGGTACGAGAGAAGGGGCGCGGAGGAGATCGCACCCCGCGCGGCCTTGTGTTATAGCCCGCAAGCGCCAGTGCCCTTCGTGGTGGGCGCCCTCGGTTGCCGGCGTGTGTGTCTGTGTCTGTGTGTCTGTGTGTGTGTAAATTGTGCGGGTAGGGTGCTGCCGCGGGNCTTCCCGCCAACCGGGTGGACAGCGTGTGAAATCCTCCCGCAGAAGGAAGAGCCGCCAAGCCTGCCTTCACGGACGAAGCGGTTCAGAACCTGCTCTACAAAATGACAGGGCTCAACCTGCAGAAGGTTTTTAGGCCGGTGAAAACGGAGCTTAAACCGCCCAAGTACAAGCTGATGACAGAAGCTCAGCTGCAAGAGGTTAGGCTACTCTGCTTCCTTCTGAAATAAGCCTGGGGTTGGGCAGAAAGCCTGTGGTGGTCTGTAGTTCTGCCTCTAATGTTGCTGCTGGAAACGTTCAAGTTTCTTCCCTTTGTTTCAGGGAATTTCCTAAGTTAGCGTAGATCAGTGTTTCTTCACCCCGAGTTGTCACTTTTATTTATCCACTTGTTCCTGATTTTTGTGGAATGTAGAAGGAAATTGTTTTCCTTCTTGAAAGGAAAGGAAATTGTTTTCCTTCTTGTGTGAAAAGTTCTCTATTATTATCTTTTGTTATGCTTACTAATTGTGTTAAATGTCTTTATCCCCATGCTTGAATTATTAGATCCTTCGACTACCTTTTTTTTTTTTGGTCCTGTTGTCTGATAATGGTCCGGGATGACAGAGGGGCCTGAACTTGGATGGGTTCTTTTGTAACCACACTCACAGCCATATATAAACTCCTTGTTGTGGTTTATGCTTTGGGTGAAATGTACTTTGGAAAAACACCTGAAATAAACTTGGTATTTACAGATATATATTTAGATTTTAGTTTTGTATGTTCTTCCAGCAATGTGCCCAACTTAGAGTAGTGGTGTATTGTTTGTACTCAATTTTTCTACCTTGAGATTGAATTAGTGTCCCATTTCTTCTCAATTGTGGAAGAAAAAAATTAGTTTTAAAATTTTTCCTTAAATTACAGTATTTGTCCCTAAATGATATGTTAGCTTTCCAACAGGGTGATTTTTCGGGAATAGTAAAATGAAACTTTTCTTTTTAAGGCCACAAGAAAAGCTATTGAGGAAGCTAAAGAAAAACTAACCATGCCTCCAGTTTTGAAGGAGCGAGAGCCAATTGATGATGTCTTAGCAGAAGACAAATTCCTTGAAGGAACGGAAGCTACAAAATACGTATTTACAGATATAAGTTACTCTGTTCCACATCGTGTAAGTAACAATATTCCATTTTAAATTTTTTATTTTTATTTTAAGGGCTTTTCTATCCTAATTTCAAAAGAAGCTTTAGTTTTTAATAAAATGTAGTTATAGCAGTGTGCCAAAATTCAGTCTGATACCAGGCAATACAAATGTGTATTTCTAAATGTTTGCTTCTAACTTATGATGATAATTAAGGTGCCCAAAACCAGGCACAGGGGCCAGGGAGAGCTGTGAGATAATGATTTTAAAAGCATAGCTTGAGATTTGCTAGGAGTGCTGAGCTCTTCCATAATTCCTAGAAGCTTTCTGTGGAATAGGATTACTCACTAATGTGCATAGACCAAAAGATGGAGCTACTTACAGTTGTAAAGATCTGGTGGAAAGCTGAGTAAATGATAAATGAATTCATGGAAAAGCCGTAAAGAAGTGATTGTCAAATAAAATTGTGGAGTACAAGGATAAAGTTGTGACAACTAGATTTCTTTGTACAATGAAATACCGAGATTGTCTCAAGTGCCAGTAATAGAAGCATGGAAAAATCCTTAACAATAGTTACAATTCTAAGATGTCTCCATAGTTTAAACTTGCATATAGTGATGACTCTGTGAAACAGATTGACAGATCTTCTATCTATTGCTTTATCTGAGAGCTCTTTCCAGGAGCCTGATATTTTCTGCCTCAGTGTACTGAAAATTTCCTCTTTCCAGGCTGCAGTCTAAGTCATATACGCTTGTGAACAGATCTGGGCATGTTGTTCTATTTATTTGTTGTTTTGCATAATCGAGTCTAATATCTACCTCTGAAACAAATTTTTAAAAGTAGAAGACACTTGCATTCTTAAATAAATGTTACTAAATCAGACTAGCAGCAACTTGCTCTGGGTGTTGGTTATGTTATCTGTCAAAACTTAAAGCTGCAGCTTTTAGTGCAGGTACATGTCATAAAGTAAAATTAATGTGCAAATGTAGCACTTAATTAGCATGTGCCAAGAGAGAAGTCATGAATTTAGCACATAGCAACAATCAAAGAAAGTGGTATTATTACTGTAGGTTTAGGTATAGAGGGACTTTGCTGAATATGACTATTTTATACAGTGCTTCTGGCTACAAGGAGGCAAGGGGAAATGACTTTTGTAAATTATTCTTTCCTTTTTTTTTTACCTTCTTTTCAGGAGCGGTTCATTGTAGTTCGAGAACCAAACGGTGTATTGCGCAAAGCAAACTGGGAGGAGCGAGACAGAATGATACAGATATTCTTCCCGAAAGAGGGACGCAGAATTATTCCACCAGTGATATTCAAGGATGAACACCTTGGGGTAAGATCTTCCTGATTTTGTAATCTGGTCATTTTTACTTAATTGTGCTTTGATAGTGAAATAGTGCTAGACATACAGAATAGATCTGAATAAAGCAGTGTGCTTGTATATTTTAAGCTGCTGGAATGCTGTTTTGAACAGTTGCTTATCATTGTAACTTGCCTAAAATATTTATAACGAGGTTCCAGGTTGGGACAGTGTGATAAATCCTGAGTAAGTGTAAATATTCTGAAATATGGTAAATCCAATTTAATTGTTATGCATAGATGAAATTGTATGCTTAATCTGAAACCACAAACTGGTGTTCCAGAAACAACAATTGAGAAGCATTGTATTAATGTCACCAGGGTAGTTCCTGCACTTGCATCCATTTGCTCTTGTGATTAAAAGGATATCGTAGGTGTTGCCCAGAGCTGAAAAGTGGCAGCTGCTGTTTTGGTTTTGGGGAGTTGGAATGTTGGTTTTGGCCTGTTGTTTTTAGACTGTGTTTCAGCAAGACCGTCATGAGGACCTCCTTAACATGTGCATCGCTCAGTTTGAGCCCGATTCTCCTGACTATATCAGAGTGAGTTCACTTTTTTTTTTTAATTCTTTTTTTTTTTGATAGTAAAAAAAATAGTGAAGAGTTTTAGGGTTTGTTTGTAAATGTACATAGTATCTGGGGATTGAAGGTGGTGATCATAGATGTTCTTCCCCCTATGCCCCCCCAATAGATTAACTGTTATCCTTCTGATGAGTAGCCTGGAATTTTTTTCCTTAGGGAAAATTAAACCAGAATTGTATTTAAGTATTAAATACAGATGAATTAAAATAGTCTTTTTATAGGCATATCTATCAGTTGTGGTTATGGAACTGATTAAGTGCAACTGAGAGCACTGTACAATGTGGGTTTTTTGTCAAAGGCCAGGTATAAAAATATATTTCTAACAGAAGTATTTAAATTTAGTAACTGTAGGAACTGGAGAATATGTTAATCGTCACTTTCCTTAAACATTGTAAGGCTGTAGTAATTCCTCTAACTACTGAGAATGTAAGTTCTCACAGGCAACTCATCAAGTACCTTTTCTTCAAACTGAAATTTCAAATCTTTGCTCTAGTATTCTTCTCTCTAAATAATAGATTACAACTTGGCAACAGTGAAATGAAGGCTCAGAGGTTAAGGTTATGTCTTTCCCTCCTCAGATTTTCAGTACATAGCTAGCATTAACTTTCTCAGAACACCAAGTTGTCTGTGCTAAGTACCGAGAACTGGGTTATCCCACCATTACCCTGAGTTACAACACGTATAAAGCTTTAAGGGAACATGGTTCAGCCTGTGGCTTACTCAGGGAGGACTGAAAATAGATAAGAAACATTTAAGCAAGCGGTAGAGGGAAGAAATTTATGCTCCAGTTATGCTGATGAAATGGATAACTTTTCTGTGTATAGGTTCATCATCGGACTTATGATGACATTGAAAAACATGCCAAATATGATCTGCTCCGTTCAACAAGACACTTTGGAGGCATGGTATGGTATCTAGTAAACAGAAAGAAAACGGATGGCTTACTAATAGATATGATCCACAGAGACTTGTAAGTGGTGTTTGTCACTTTTTTTCTTTCTGTGTATCTAAACAAACAGAAAACAAGTAGCACTGTTTGTAAAGAAAAGCAGTGTTTCTCTAAGATGTGTGTTTTCATTTGCGTGGAGGTTTAGGATAGCTGTAGCTTTTAGCTATAGATGCTGCATGGAAGCATCACCAGATTTATGGAATTGGATCCTAAACTAGGTTTCTGCAGGAGTTAGCCTTGTGTAGTTGTTCTACTTCTTTTGTTTCTCCATGTAACTCTCAGGACAGCTCTGGCTCCAGACTGTTAGCACTGCACCCCCGCCCCACCCCACCCCAGTTTTATACCGTTGAGCTCAGCTTTAGCTTTTAAGATTGTCACTCTCTGGGGTTTAGTTAAATTCTTAGGAATGGAGATTATACTCTTATTTTAAATGGATGGATATCTCTAACTTGACATCGTTAAACCTATTCAAAATTCCCCAAAGCAAATGATATTTAATTTTTAGAATATTACTAGAACTAGGGCAGAAGCTTAACATCTGGAACTCTCAAGTTGCAGTGATGGTGGCAGTTGTTTCCTGCTGTTAGGAAGATTCACCTAGTGGGCAGATCTTACTTTTATATCTAAGGATATGAAGAAATAAAGGGCAGTTCCAGTTTTGCGATCAAATTTTTAAAGGGAAAATTAAAATCAGACAATTTAAGTTACCACAGTTTGGAGCATCTTTACCTGCCACTCATCCACTTATATATATGGCTTATGCATACACTTATGTAAAACACATATTTGTTTCAAATTCATCTGAGGGCACAGGATTTCTACTACTGCTCCTGTAAAACAGGCTCATCCCTGCAGTTGGTGTTAGAAAAGTTCTCTTTGGCAGGGTCGTTCCACTCTGTATTTGTTATTGAGTAATGGCATTTTTACAGAGACAAGTTTCAGCCATGCATCAGGCTTAAACTGCAGTAGAGATAACTGTGTACCTTACCTGGTGCACCTCAGTGGTCATGGGCTTCTGACTTCTCTTTCTTGGAGAGGTTGCCATTGCAGTACGTGATGCCTCTATGTTCTAATAACTATATACTCAGTGAAAGCAAAGGTTTATGAAAGCCTGTGTGTGCAGAGTACACTAAAAAGCACGTGTTAAGTATTCTCAATACATGAGTAATTGCTACAACTGGGCCTTTATTCATTTAGGCTGGATGATGCCACAAGTTTAATTACACTGTATCATATGATTCATCCTGAATGTCAATCAGCAAATGAAGCTAAAGAACAGAAACTTCAAGGAGTTGATCTGATCAAGGTATGCTTTCCTGATTTAAGGCTATTTAACTAGAGAAAAGAAAGCTTGAAAATAGTGGAAACCAAAGTAGTAGCCTAAATTTCTTTTCACATGAAGCAGCAGGTATTTTACTGGAACTGTTGCATGGGCCACGTTGGGGTGGCTTGTTTCTTTTAAAACTATATGACTGTATCAGGACTTCAGTTGTAGCTGGCTGATGAAATCTTGTCATGCCGTTGTGCTCTCAATTGTACATTAATGTCTTTGGTGCCACATTTGCAGGTATTTGTGAAAACAGAGTCCCAGAGAGAAGGCTATGTACAACTGGCTCTCCAAGCTCATGAAGAAACAATGGCTACTTCTACAGCTACATGAGATAAGTCTTAAAACTTGTGATGAATCAAATCTGTTTATAAATGTTCTCTGTAGTCAATTCCACAATAAATACTTCCATCAACTGACTGCTCCAGGAAAATTTTTATTGAACTCATTTTACTTCAGGAAAACTTACAACACCACATCAGTCCCTTAAGGCATATTACAGTTTTGTTACAGATCTTTTCACTAAGTGGTGTCTGGAAAGAGTAACTGGGCTGCTGCTTGGAAACAGCTACAAGGTAAAAATCATAGTGAAAGTCACCACATACTTTAGACATATGCTCCAAAAAGAAGGTTAAAATACTAATGCTTAACTGTCTATATATTCACTGTACAGAATTTGTGTTAAGAATAGTAAAATCACTAGAAAATGGAGAACAAACAAGCAGAATATTTAAAAGGCTTTATTGAATTAAGTGAAAACATTTTTAGTAAGCACTTGAATATGTACTTCAGCATACACCTTTAATCTCAACACACCTGAAACAGATTTTTGTACAGATAGTCACTCCATTCTAGAGGTACATGGTCCACTTAAAAGTATAAAAATCAAATTAACTTTGAGTATGTAGTCCACAGAACTTCATTGCTTTGTTTGGAGTAATTGAGTGGGTTATCTAAAAAAGTATCTTCACTCATCTAAGATCTCTTCATCGAGATTGATATCTGTGGTATCAATATCCTCCAGATCCAAGTTATCCAAGTCATCTTCCAAATCCAGCAGTGTCTATGAAGAGACAAGATTAAATGAATACTAGTACAGCTGTAAGGCAGTTTGTATGATGTGTAATTCTGTAGGATGTACTTGCACATTGTGCAAAACACCAAACTGAGGCAGTCAGGTGGAACACAAGTGTTAACAAGCAGTTGAGAAGCACCTGTCTTTGCAAGAAAGCATCTCTGAGCTGCAACATTTCACCATGTTCTAACCAACTGTGTGTGGACTTCACCCTTTGTTCCTGCAGGAAACTGTACTAGTGTGTGCAGTTTCTGCATTCTATAGGAAGGAATCCATACACTGTATAATCCTCAGCTATCTGGGTCTATCAGTAGACCAAGTGAGTATGCCGTAGCTTGGTTTAACAGCATTACTAGTTGGAGTCTTTAACATAAATTTGGTACTTCCCTTCATAAAATCTATTTCAGTACCTTTTGATCTCTTGTTGGAAGTAGATCAGAATTCTGCAAAACTGTCTTCATCACTTCTTGTTTAGGAGATGGAACTGGTTCTTCAGCCTTCTAATGAAAAGGAAATTCCTTAAGTTCTTTTGAATTTGAACTCTTCCAACACACACAGGTAAAAAAATCAGACCTATAATCCCCTTCCTCAAGTGGTTCTCCCAGGGTTTCCCTCAATCATTCTTGAGCCACATCCCCACATCCAGGTTACTCGAGACTCTCTCAGAAGTTTTAGCGAAGGAAGTCACACTCTTCTCTGCTGCTGGGCTTTATGTTCTGTACTCTGTAATGATTTAATCCATACACTTTTCTGCTGCACAAGTTTTGTCGTAATATTTAGTTGATACAGTTATCAAAACAATAGTGTTATAAAATTAATATGATTAAGTTTCACACAAAACTTTGAATACTTAGCCTCAGCTGAAAGAGAAAGCTGTTGCTTTAGGACTGGTATGCAATGAGACACACCACAGACAGCAGTGGTCTTATTTTATCTAATGCAAGAAGAGTTCTAGTTTGTTTTGGTAACTGTTACAATGCTGTTTCTGTACTTGAACAAACTGGATTTTGCACAAGTTGGATTTTGCTTCAATGATTCTTGCTTTTACAAACAAGCAGCAAATTATCACTAAATCTACTTGACAGAGTGTTCACCTCTAAACTGTCAGTGAAGTTCACAGTGCATCTCTTGTGAGGGGAAAAAAATAAAAAAGCTGTGACTTTCTTCCACAGTTTCCACTGCAGTTTTTAGCCTCAGAGCTGTATCAGCATCACTGTCTTTACACTTGAATATGAGAATCAGTGTGTAAAGTGTATGACATGAGGAAGAACTAGAAGTCACACTGTTTAAGATCAGAAAAGCATTAAGTGTTCATTTCAAATGAAATGTATAAGCATATGCACTGTCATGTGATTTCTGTGTAAAACTTGGACAACCGAGATGGTAAAAAAACCAACAAAAAACTCCATTTGAATTACTCCAAATATTGATTAGAATGTATTTTGAAATACTTTAGCAGGATTCTCAGAGGATAGTTATTGTATAACCACACACACACAATTTCTGACTGCTGGAATATGAAAGTGTTCCCGGCTGTCAAGCCTTCAGCAAGCTGGTAGCAGTCTATGTGCAACTGAAGTTACTTTTCAGCAGGATGATTTCACTGCAGAGATCAGAGATAAGTAACCACATGCAAGAACTAGTAGCACAGTCAAGAAGTCATTACAGAAGTAGATCTAGAAGAGTCCAAGGCAAAGGAACATGGAAATAGGCTGTAGTGCTTTGTCCCACCAAAAAGAGCAACAATTGCATTACTGATGGAAGTATTCTCCAGGGCAGATGTTACTGTATGACAGCAGAGTTGCCTCCTCCTTACAGTTCATCTAGTAGTAACACTGACCTGAGGTGCCATTACTCCAGAAGGCTCAAATCCTCTCGCTTCTTCAAGTAAGTTTCTTTCTTCATTTGGCTAGAAGTTAAAAAACCCAGTAAGAAACCCACAAGAACAGCAAGGCTTGTTCATGGATTGTATAAGTGGTTGCACTGACTTGTTGAAAGCTGATTTTACGCAGCACCAATTGTTTTTTTCAAGACAGTAAGTAGTAACTCCCACTCCTTACTTACAGTGACAAGGGGGTATTCCCGTGCTGGCCGTAAGTCAGACAGACTTTGTTTAACATACTCTTCAGCAACAAAAGCTTCCTTTAATCCAGGGAAAAGGTTTTCATATTCCGTAGGATCAGCAAGGGACTCGGCTGCTTTCTGATTGACTTTAGAGAGATTCTCCCGCCACAGCTTAACAACCCTGCAGATACAAACTGCTCGTTATGCACAGCTAATTTTGACATCACTATTCATGCTCTGCATATGCTTGGAAGTTACCTTGAAACTTGGCTTGGCAAGTATGTCCGTGCAAGAAACGCAGCTTCTGGGAGACGTCCAGTTTTAATGAGGAGTTCCAAACATGAATCGAGCCTAAAAGATTTTAAAATATCATTTTAACCAGTAATGATAAAGACAATTCTTTGCATTTAGATTAGCTGTTTATTCTATTGCATTAAAGCACTTTTTTGATTTTAAGAAAAGCAGCCTTCTTAAGCTAGAATCAATTTTCTGAAAAGGCACATGCCCCTGTCTGTTAAGCTCTAAGCAAGCTGTAATCAGCCACCTGAACCACCTGAGGTTCTCTGCATTTCAGGAAGCAGAACAATCTAAATCTCTTGCTTGCTACTTACTTTCCCTGCAGGAAGTAGCTCATAAATGCCACATTATTCTTGCCATCTTTTTCTGCCCCTTCAGCCAGCTTATTCACCATGTTGGCATTTCCCGAAGCTGTGGCCAGGAGCAGTAGCCCTCCGTAGTCTTGTGCATGGTGAAGACACTCCTGGGCTAAGCCAAACTGGCATTTACTAATGGCAAGCTCAGCAAGTTGCTTCCATTTCTGCTCTGACTAATGGTACAAAAAGAGAAGAGGGAGGGAAAGAAAAAGCAAACAGAAGTAACCCTCATTTAACACCATTTAAAATTTTTTCAAGCATTCACCACAAATATGTAAGTTTATTTGTGAGGATAATACAGCCCATCATCTTTACACTTCTGAGATGGTGTCATGCTGTGAAGCTGCAGTAATCACAGTATGACACTAAGTGTCACACACAGATCACTACACAGCTACAGTGTTACAAAAAACAATACATTTTTCATTGCGGGGGAGGTAGAAATAACTAACAGTAACATTCTCCTGAAAAAAGCTCCCCAGATAACCTTCAGCAAGCAAGAAAGGGATTTATGTCTTTAAGTTAACATTCATTATCACTAATTTATTACTTCAGAACAGGAACTGTGGGATCAATTCTGCAAGTAAAGGCTACAGGACAAATGACTGCCTACCAGTCTTCCTAGCACACCAGTGAGTTCCCAGGGCTGACAAAGAAACAGCAGCTTCAGTCCTACCATTTCATGTCTCATTGCTACTAAAGATTTAGGCTTGGTTCAAGTCTTGTTTTCTCCAGGAGTTCCTGTAGTATTCAGAAGGATGTTACCTGCTCAATCTCCATGCCACATTTTAGATTACTCTGAATGACAGGCAGAAAAGCCTCATCGAGGAAGCTGGAGGCATTTATACAGTGTTCAGAGCACTGTACTGCATATCCCTGCATGCCAGTGTCTCCTCTTACAGGATCTGTAAATTTCAAACTAATACTCAGAATTAATGTGAATCACCAAAAATATATTTACCTCTGCTTCCACTGCAAGCTGATATGCTATTTTTAGTTCTCCAAGTTGAAGAGCAAGTTCAAAACGATGCTCTGGATCTGTAGATACTGCAAGAGCTTGTTGTTTGAAACCCTAAAATAAAAATCCAGAAGTAAGGCTATCTGTCAGGCCAAACAGCATCCTAGACATTCTAACAGAAACCATCTGAGAAGGTTACAGTACTTGAATACGGATGATTAACAGGAGTTGATGCTTATAGATAACATGACTGCATTTTATTTAGCAAATTCCATTAGACATGAAGAATCTCATTTATTAAGCTCTTAATGATCAAATAATAGTTTTCTTGCCTGTTTTTCAAGAAAATGTGCAACTCTGGTTCTCTGTTCTTTTGGGATTGTAGGAAGAACTTTGTCAGCCATACCAAAATCTCTTCTCATCACAGCAGTTTGATATTCAAGCACTGAGACCAGCAAGGAGTAGCTAACAATGTTTAGCTCCTTATCGCCCAAATAAAGTCGGTTGTCCTTTGGGATATACCCCAGAAGATACATAGTCCTGAAACAAAACAAAGAATATTTATCTCTAATAGATCTGCCACAAAAGAGCTTATAGAAAAATCCAACAGTTCTTATAGCAAGAACTATCACATGAAAGATTTTTTGCTACACACACGCTGTCACACAACACTGTGTTCCTGCCAGGAGTACATTTCTGCTGCACAATGTACCTTAGCACGATACTTCAGAAAACACAGTAATGCACAGCAAGCAGGTGACAAGGTTCATTCACCCTGTCCTAACTTCACTCAAAGAGCCTTTAACACTTGCTTGCAACTCAATGCAGCAACTCACCTGTCCAAATGGGCAATAGTGACTATTTCTCCTCCAACATAGTAGTTGAGTCTGTTCACAGAACTGGTGTAAATAAAGCAGTCTCCAACCCACAAGCCTGTTCTTACAATCTCTTGAATCTCACCAAGAACCTGCAAATTAGGTTTGATTTAATTAGATACAAAGATACTTTTAAACAGCAATAAGATTACTGCCTTTTCAAACTAATATTCTATACTCAAATAAATGGTTGGGCAAGTCACAGAAGTAAGTTGAGCTACATGTTATAAGTACATAAATAATGCTCTTAGTTTTACAGAAGTATATGAAGCATATGAAATCTTGAACTTAACTCTTACCTAGATATAAATCTAGGAAACTAACAAATGAAGCATTAAGATAACCAAAGACTACTTCTCTTGGGCAATCTTTGTTCCCAACAATTAAAAGAATAAGTTTTTTTTTCCCACTTGATCTCAAACTTCAGTAAGGTTTCAAAACTTGAAACTAGTAGAAAAGGTTTAAGCTATGGAAACATATGACCCAAAGGTGTGCTTTAAAAAATAAGCTCTGTGACAGTAGTAGGCAGATGTCTGAAGTGACATGTAGGCATCGCAAGGTCTGTCATACCAGGATTCCAACAGGTATGCTCTTCCCAGAGAGCCCAAATAAAAAGATGAATCAGTATTTCTCAGCTGGATGTGTACAGTTTCCAGAACACCAAGTATCACACTAAAATTTAACAGGGCTATGGCAAGGACTAAGTTTGCAACGCTCTGAGTAAGCTTGCTGCAGTAATTTCTACTCCTGTTCCATTCTAAAAATAGAAAGTACCTCAAAAGCATCTTCAATTCCATCTTCAGTGACACCTTCATGTGTTTCTTGGGCTGCTGCAACTTTTTCTGACAGGTATTTCAGAATGAAGAATGACTCTTCTGTAGCAATGCAGACAAGCTCGCCTGAGTCGGACCAGAAAATCTGTATCATGAGAATCAACAACAGCACTGTTTTAGCAACCCCAGGAAAAGAGAGGAAAACAAAATACACTGACTCTTGCAGGAGCTTTAGGACTCAAGAAGCCAACACAAACATGTGGACTTTCTCCTACAAGACTTCAGCAGTTTTTCTATGACTGACAGGCTGGCTTCATTCAAGAAAGATCAGTCTCCAGAAAAAAAAAAACAAAACAGTGAATACAAACAGGTAAATATCTTCAGTCCCATCTAGAAACTTACATGTTTGGGCTGAATTTCAATTCTGCGAATCAATTCGGTGTTTTCCCAATCATAGAATGCCAAACCATTAACAGATCTGACGCCCAAGAGAAAGCCACCATAGATTCCTGCACAAAAATAAAGGTGAAAAATCCACACTGTGCAAGGAACATGCCAATGCATATATTTTCAAAGTAAACACTTACCTTCTGCTCCAAAATCCGGTTTGAATGACTTCTTCTCTTTAAAATTTTTGAAGATTTTCACAACACTGTTGCTCTCCCTGATGGCATATCTAAGGATAGAGAAATAAGGAAAAGATACTCAGATTCCAGAAGAGTAAATTACCAAAATCTAATGCTGCTATAGAACACCTGCCTTAGTTTTATCTTTAAAGCTAGTAGAGTTCTACAAGTGGAAAGTTTTAAAACCACGCAGTTATTTATTCAATAGTTATTCACAGTTCATTATCCAAACAGGTTTTAGTCTTCAGGCTGGTCTATGTGTAGAACCTGAACCAGCAGCACCAACTAGAGTTAAAACAAAGGAAAAAGTCAGCAATACTTACTCTGAAGAATCATGTGCCCATACAAACTCCTGTGCAGAACCAAAGCTCTTGTTTCTCAAAGCCATAGCTGTGTAAATGATGTATTCACCATCACCACACACTACTACAAACCTATAGCAGGAGAAAAGACAGATTTGTCAGACATCAGTTTAGTTCAATAGGTATGATCAAGCAGACATAATCTGAAGAGTTAAAGGCTCCTAGTCCAATATAAGCATTGAAAATGCAGAGTTGTACACATTCTAAAAAGGTCACAAAATGCGGTTTTTGCTGTCATGTTGCTAGCTACTTGCTATTCCTTATTCCTTCTGGTTGTACTCAGCAGGTCTTAAATCTGGCATCCCTTTACTTTTAATTTAGCTCTCAGCTTATCTGTTAACAAAAAAACCCCAAACAACAAGACATAAGAAAATGCCATTTCCTGCTATTACCTTATATATTTTCTTTGCATGCTTCTGTTACTACCTAGAATGTTCAACTTGTCTTTTCAAGGAGGTGAAGCCCATCTATCACTCTGCATTTAGAATGCCTGGCTCAGATAAACCTGTTTGCCACAGGCTGTCAGCCACCATCATACAATTAATCTTTTTCTCCACAGAGAAAGTTAAACAGAAAAGAAAAAAAACATGTTTAAGCATTTTGTTCTAACAATCTATTACCGTCCATTAGGGTTGTGCTGAATCGTCTGAGGATAGATTTCACAGCTCCCCATATCTTTCACAGCCAGCGGCAATCTCTCTCCATCTTTGATTTCTGCATCTCCCATAGCTTTCAAGTTTGCCTGTTGGACTTCCGAATGTTTAGCCCAAATAATTTTGCCATTTGCATCCATGGACATGGCAGGTTCTTCACGGCCAAGCTAGGAAGTGTAGCATAAGAAGTTAGCACATGGAGAAAATATATTCTTGATTTTCTTTTCAGCTGAACATCTAAAATACCCCGGTGCTAGGAACAGCAATTAAAATGCTAAAGTTTTGGTATTTTACATATCACAGAATCAGATCAGCAGCTCTAAACTGGAGAGTGATGAATCACTATTTCTCATTAATTATACCTTAACAATAATGCTGCCTTCATCATATCCCAAAGCCACGTTATTGGACCCTCTTAAACTGGCCACACACCACACTCTCTCCATGCCGTAGTTGAGGGTACTTTCCAGGCGGTAAGTGCTTGAATGCCAAATACGCACGGTCCCTAGAGGAAAACATGTGTGTTATCCCTTCTCTCAACGCAAGGGCAGGAGGTGTGTAGCCACACCACAAGGGTTCTTCCTCTAAGTCCCCCCTGGCCTTTATATACCAGAAAATAAAAACTTACCATCTTCTGAGCCTGTGATAATGATGGGCAATTCCGGATGGAAACTGACACATGACACATTTTGAGCATGTCCTTCCAGTGTCTGTACACAAGTTTTATTCTAAAAGAAAGAAAACAACCACAAACAAAACCCTGAAAAAAAGCCAGAAGTACACACTGCTATATTTTTAGCTTAATTTCTTAAAGAAAAATTTCCAAGTTGTATCTGAAAACATAACTTCCTAGATTTCTTCCAGTAATATTTAGTTCCAAGAGGCTCTAACAAATGTGAGATGGATTAAACTAAATCTAGGTTTTGGATTAAAAAAAACCTAATTTTTTTGACAAAACTACAAATCTATTGGATTAATTTCTTCTCATTGAAAAAAAAAAGATTTCCCTTGATGTAGTTTTCCTATTTTCAGATGGGTTTCTGCCTTGAACATAAGCTCTCAGACCTTACATAGCATCTTAGATCAAAGCAAGATGGAAAACAGAGTCCACTGCAAAAAATCCAAAGCAAGGCATCTATCAGAATCTGGAGGACAGGTCTAATACTGTCTATGTCAAAAATGTTCACACAGTTGTTAAAGTCTATGTGGCTTGAGACAGCTAAGGTTAGACTAGATAACTGATGCATACAGCCATACATGGCAGCAAAGGTTCAAGTGCTGTTCTGTAATGGTCATTACTGCAGTGCATACTTAAGTTAACAGCACTAGCTTTAACTTTTGAGCTTGGATTTACTCTAGAGCAATATGCTTCAGCAACCAGAAAGTACTATCTGAACTAATTCTGTCTTGCCATTCAGGTCATTAATACACTGGTACGGAGGGAGAATTTATAAGCTCCAGGTTCCAGCCACAGAACTAAATCCCAGCATTCAATTTCTCTTGTACAGCATTCAAGTCACCTCATGACCCCTGAAAACTGTCAAGTAGCACAAACATCTGCCTATGTAAAAGGATGAAAAAGGATAGAGGAAAGGAATAAAGAGAGAAAAGAAAGAATGCAAAGTGAAAGGATGGAAAGAGATCTTACATAAAAAAGTATTTACATTTGAATATAGATGAAGAACACCTAAAGAAGTCCAAAAGAAAGAGATGGAAGGGGTTACTACCTTACAAGAAAAATACCTCAATGCTAGTAATAGAAACCTTATTAATGTGTAGAATTAAATTTAACACTTTGAGGTTATTTAAATTCACAGCAGGTTCTTGAGGGTTAACAACTTTTTTTTCCCAAATATCATTAAATGTTTCTCCCTCACTTCCTTCTTTCCAAGGAACAGTGAGGATGGTTAGTGTGTTCAAGTCCTTTCCTTCCTTTTCTGTTTCTTCACTAATAGTTTTGGCAGTCTCCACAAAAGTTGGGGAAGAGCTGAACACATACCTGGTAGTCCCAGATCTTAACCAAGCGGTCATCTGCCCCTGAAATGAGATATGGCTTGTCTCCTCCACTGTAATAGTCAATGCAGTTCACTCCTTTCTCATGACCTTCCAAAGTAAAGTTGGGTGAAGAAGAGCCAAGCTGCCACACCTTCACAGAAATAAAAAAAAAGCAACCCAACCACATGCAGTTATCCATTTCTGCATCTAGGTCAATCCTCCCAGACAGAGTAACCATTCAGATGTATTTTACAATTCCAAAGATTGAGAATGTAGAATTCCAAAGGCTCAGTTGTTTTCTTAGGTGAAGAATGTGAAGAACTGCTTATCAAACCATCTATCCTTCCCCCACAAACAGAAGTAACATGCTGAGTTGTACAAACTAGGGCCAAACCTTGAAACAATACAATTGCTTTCTTCCAAATTTGTTATTTTAAGGACATAAAACCATGTAAGTTACAGTATCTAGTTATGAAATTAACAGATAGACCTAGAAAACACAACCTACTATTTGTGTGTATCACAGGCTGCCCTCAACCGTGTCCTGAATTTTACTTTTCCCAGTTATATGTCATGACAAGTTACATGCTAACTAAGGACTCAAAATGAATCAAGTCAAGCTGTAGATTTCCCATGATTATCACATCAAACCTCCATTTATATGCACCTAATTTCAGCATCTGAGGCTGTATGAAATCCCAACTGGCTTTTTACAGCCAACATACTAATAATTCATTGGGAACACAAGGCAGTTGCACTGCTCAGTTAGCTGTAAACTTATCATCCGAGACATTTAGTTATAGTTTCACAGCAAGTGAAACTCATCAGTATCTACCACTACAAGGTCAAAGACACTTTTGGAAACAACCCATAGACAGCAAAGGACATGAAAAAAGGGGAGAAATGCCTTTATTTTTTGTAAAAGGCACAGAGTTTAAAGCTTTATCCAATATATATCTGTAGTTTCAATGCTCCCAAACTACTATGACAGAATAACCATTAACTCAATATTTCTATGCAATCCAAATGGAAATGCAGCACTTCAAAATCCATTCAGTGATTAGAGGTGACAGGTGACCTTGTAAATTTACCGAATTACTTAAATGCACAATATCTTCACCAACTTCCAGGTCTTTGCTCAATTAAAAAATCTATTATTACACCTGCTTTTAAGAATTCTGACCCATTGTTCATACACTGTCATGGATTTGTGTACAATGTCTGAATACTGAATGACATAAAAAGCCCAAAATATTTTCTCTACCTTGATTGTCCTATCCAAGGAGGCACTGGCAAACTGATTATTGTCTTTTGGGTTTATGACAATCTGCATGACATAATGGGTGTGTCCTTCAAACACCTGAGAACAAGACCATTTTTTATCCCAGTCCCAGAGTTTAATGAGCATGTCATCTGAAAAAGAAAACAAAAACAACCAACACACTTCTCAGTTGGTTTAATACATCGATACCCACCTTCTCAAACTACATAACCCCTAGAAACTTCAAGTTAAAGGCTCACGCATACTTTCCTTCTTGAAAGGTGGCACTGTTCAATATACACTTCATCTCTAAGATTACTGGTCCTTCCTTGGAGGAAGGCCACAGAGATTAAAAGTTTCTCAAAATGTAAAATGGTGATAAAACAAATGAGAAATACATATGACTTTAAAAGGGAGATTAAGACTTGATATTAAGTTATTGAATTATTAGTCTCAGGGAATTGGACCTGTGTTTTTTTCTGCAGTGCTTATTCCAATAAGCACTAAGGAACAGGAAGCAGAGAACCTAGTTGGCTTCCTAACACTTTTCTTTCAAGTGTAAGCATACTGGCTTCAAACACAAAATAGAAAAATATGTGGCACTTCTGACTCACAAGGCTCTCTGCATTATTGGGGTGTTCTGACTCCATCAGTAAGGTTTCCAGGAACAAAAAGGACCAGGCAACATGATGCTGATGTTCTCGGGCCAGATTTGTTGGGATACTGTATTACTGAGTAACACAGATCACCTCAAGTAACAGAGAACTTGGTAATATTTTAGGAATAAAAAAGATTAAAGTTCCGTTGCTCTGAGTCAGATTGCCAGCTGAAAATATAGTCCACGCTATTCTGTTGGCTTTTTATTTTTTAAACGAAAACTAACTTTAACATGGAAAGCTATCAAGTAACAGGTAAGCAGTGCTTATGAGGTTTAATATCTGCAAACAATATATGCCCTTCCTTGATCAGATATTAAACAAGGTTCCTTGGTTTTCACCAACAAGAATATAAGCCATTATACTGTAAATTGTAAGAACAGTTGATATTCCACTAAAACAAAACATGAGTGCATTTGGAAAAAAGATAACCTGAAATGACAACTCATGTTGGTTACTTGCTCAAGGCTTCCCACTATTCAGCAGGAAAGAAAGAAAAGCCCATGCAATCACTCACTAGACAGAAACTAGAAGCCTAAAAAGAGCTAATTAATAAGTATAAAAATATACTAGAGAACTCTTACCGCTGCTTGTCAGTATGAAGGGCTGTGTGGGATGCACAGCAATGCAACGAATATAATCTGAATGCGCTTCAAACATATGAACTCTTTCCAAGGTGTTATAATTAAAAACTCTAATCTGCATATCATCCTATGAAAGTGAAGAAAACCCACCATTAAAATAGGACTCCCTGTATAACACACCTTACATTCAAAGCAGGGTAGCTAGAAGAAAGCCCCAAACATCCCACTACCGAAGGGTCTCAAACGATAAAATAGATTCTCTACACAATGAATGATACAAACCATACTTTGAATCAGCAGTCTATAAAATTTTTCAGTCCTATTCCTAGGCATTATTAAGAGGAAAAAGCTTCAACTAAAATATAATTTTAAAAATGTTTTTAAAATAGTCTTCCAATTCACAATTAAGGAAGTGCAAAAATGCTTTAAAAAATATTAATGTGTTATATGAAAATGAAATGCAAGGTTCTTTAGCGTAAAATTTACAGTGATGTTAATGCTGTGGGGCCAGGAAATAAGGAGCTACAACTTTTTAGTCAGCTGGAAAGGTGATTTCAAATTTACTTTTTCAGTGAGAAGGAAGATTTTAATTTCAGACCCAGTATTATTAAAAGCAGTATCCCCACAACTTTCACATGAAAATCTGAAATGCTATCTGACAAAAAATAAAACTGGTAAAGCTTTCAGAAGTAATCATTACTTTCAGTGCAAATGAAACTTAGTGATAACCTCTACACTACTTGTTTTATCCAAGGCTTCTCTACTCCACTTCTCTCTTTTCCTCTTTCACCCAGATGCCTGTTTGAGAAGCAACACTTAAAGAAAACACTCTCCAGAATGCAGAAAAGGAGAAATGCAAGTTATTCCTGAGGATATTCTGATTTACTGAATTTAAAGGAAAGTTTTTCCACAGTGAGAATAAACAGCCACTGGAATAATCTCCCCCAGTGGTAGATTTCCTAGCATGGGACCCTTCCAATATCCAGCCATATGGAGTGCTGGGCCATTTTGTCTAGACAGAACTTTTACCGAGAAAGCTTGGACCAGGTGATCCCTGAGAATCCTTATAGTCTGGTCCCTTCCCTGACTATAATTTTAAGGCCAGTCCATCAGTATAATGAACATGGAAAAACACAGAATAAGCAGTGACTAATGTCACATTGTCGCAGTCACCAAGACTTGGCCCTGTTGCCGAAAGCAACCGTCTTGCCCCTTCCTTAACACTTCTTGCTACTGCATTGTGGTCTCCCTTGGGAAAACTAGGACAAATACAGCTGCACACTGAATTGGATTGGATCAAGAAATTGATCCAGGTGAAATGAAACTGCTGTAAATAAATTGAAGACTTGAACTTTTGTCAGGTACTAATCCTCTTCCTATGCAGCTGTTTGAACTGTTGTGCTCCCAAAGAAGCAGTATTGTACTTCCTGGGAAACTGTGCTAACTTGTGCGCACTTGGGTTTAGTCAGGTCATGGAAGCATAAGTCTATGAAGTGACAAAAAATTTTTTCCTCTATACAGGGTAGAAGTTTAGAAGAATAAAATAAAAAACAACAAAAAATTTGGGCATTAATTCAATTTAGACAAAACACATTCATTCCATCAATAAAAATGAGTTACCAAGATTAGAATAAAATTTTTCCTCTCAAAGTACTCACTGAAAAAAAGCGGAGTATTTTCTAGATAGGAGTAAAACTCTAGAGAGTTTCTTATTAACATAACCAAGAATAAACGTAGAAAGTAATTTCTACGTATAGTAGAAATAGTAGTATAGTCATATTGCTTACAATACCCAATGGTTTAATCTTCATAAAGTGGTACTAATAATATTTTGCTAAATATCAGGTGCTAAGTGTTTCAACTGACCGTAAAAGTTAATCTAAACCTGCCTTGCACTATATGTACAATTAGCCATGATGTTAAGTTCCTCTCCTTTGAAATAAAAAGTTTTCATTTCTAAGCTTACTTTTAAGGAGATCCTTTCTGCAAAACTTCTACAAGTCCATATCAAATCATATTATTATGTGACACTCAAAGGAATGGCATGGAAAAAAAATAAGAGAAAATACTACTGCATATGGAAATAAGAAGACACTGATAACTTACAGCTCCTGTAACAACCCAGTTCTTTCTTGCCACGAATTTGGCAGCTCTCACTGGCAGGTCACACACTTCAAAAGTCTTCACCAGAGTCTAAAAATAAAAGCATTAAGTTTACAGCACTGGAAAAAATATAAAAGTTTTGAAATCAGATCTTTAACTCTTCATAGCATCCAGTACACTGCATTTGACAGCTCTCCAAGAATCCCAGATTACACTCACCCTTTTTAAAAGAAAAACACCTGTCCAAGAGTAGCAATACTTACCCATTGTTTAACATCACCTTTATGCCCTCCATTCTTAACCCAATCCCACTTCTAGAGCTACCACACAATTTCAACTATACTTGATAGATAGGTAGAGTCTTAACAGTTCCTACAACCTTCAAACACACAGATGGCAGGTATAAGACAGAGGAAAGACCGTAGTTTGTAAGGAATCCACAAGGGAGGTAATCCTTGAAAAATAAGTTTACAGGAAATGAAACATCCTTAAAGTCACAGTTAAGGATATTCCTTGCTTATTATTACAGCGAGTTTTGTAATAAGACAGGGAGAGCACAATTAGTGGCAGTGACTGAAGGTTCTTCTTGTATAAATTCTACTTTTAAATACCAGAGACACATCCATCAGTTGTGAAAGTTTCAAAAAAGGAAAATGAAAATCATCACCTGTGTTTCATGGTTCCACACACAGACACTGCCATTGTAAAGGCTAGCCAACATCCATGGTTCTGTGGGATGCAGGTCTACACTCTTTACCCGGTCAGAGCGAGCTGTTAGTTTCCGTTTTATATCAAGTCGGAGAGGCTAAAAAGAAAATAATTGAAGATATAAAGTTACACAACATAAAACTGGCAGAGAAGTACAATGGAAGAAGGCAAGCTGAAGTCAAGCCTTAAAAGAATCAATCCTGCTTCTCAAGCAGACCAAAGACTACCCCTTTTCTCTCTCCATCTGCTTGTTCGTTTGTGTAGAGGTTTCTGGAAACATCACATCCCCACCAATGAGTCCAATTAATTTACTGTTGTGAAATTCAGATTTTTTTCACACCATAAAAAGTACCTCCAGCAGAGCTAAAGAGGGATGTACTGCACATCTTCCTGGCGTCCTTGAACTACTAAAGCAAAGTGAATTTGCTTCTAATACAAATGACAGAAAATGAATCCTCCTGTTACTTCACCTTAAAAAACAGGTGGCAAAAACAGTTATTACAACAGAACACAGCATTTGCGTGTTATGAATTTATTTCTGTCCACAATGTCAACATGAAGTTTTAGACTGGAACACCCTGTTGTAAAAAGTGTGTGTGTTAGGAAAATTTTAAATCTTTTCCTTATAAAGAAGGCTTTGACCTTCCATCTTCATAACTGGCAAGTGTATTAAAAACCCACGAAGTATAGCAAATGGGTTCTCTAAAATATCTGAGGCATTACAGATTTGATTAGATGCTCAAAGACTGTTAGGCTCAATTAATGCTGCTGACATTTTGTCTGGAGAACTTAATGAGTATTACCTGATCAGAGAATGCCGCATGTGTTTAGTAGCAGAATAAAGTTAACAAAGCTTGCAGTCACATGCTAGGCATTGTAAGAAGAAAAGCTATTACATAGCACCCCAAACTTACAGATGTGACAGCTGATGTTAAAGAATGAACCTGTGGTTTATTTCTCTTGCCATAAATACTAGAAAAGCAGGCAAGGTTACTGCATGCGATTCTGGGCTTATCCTTAGAACTGCTCTTATCTACTGTGACTAAGGACCAGACTATGGCTGATCCAAGGATCACAAGGGTTTGGGTCGGAAAGAACCTTGAAGCCCATTCAGTTTGAAATCCCTGCCCTGAATTTCCCCTCCACTACCCCAGGTTGTCCAAAACCCTGTCTAACCTCACCTTGAACACTGCCAGCCACAGCTTCTCTGGGCAACCTGTGCCAGAGGCTCATCAACTTCACAGGGAAGAATGGCTTCCTAATATCTAACCTAAACTTACCCACTTTCAGCTCAAAGCTGGTTCTATCACTCCGTGCCCTTGTAACCAGTTCTCTCTCCAGGTTTCCTGTAGTCCCTTTAGATACTAAAAGGTTGCTATAAGGTCTCTTCAGAGCCTTCTCTTCTGCAGTCTGAGGAACCCCAACTCTCAGCCTGTCTTCACAGGAGAGGTGTCCAGCCATCTGATCATCTTTGTGGCCTCCTTGGGACTCACTCCAACAGGTCCACACCCTGCATATGCTAGGGGCCCCAGAGCGTAACAGCATACTCCAGGTGTTAACTGAAGTTTAAGAGATTAACCCTAACACATACTCAAAACACTCTGACAACTGTTAGTTTGGTAAATTATTCTGCAACCCCACACTGAAAACACAGCCCAAGGGATGTGCTGTGACCAGCATAACGATGCCGGGGGATTTCGAGTGCTTAATTGTATTTAACTTCAATTAAGAGGTAACACTATATCCTCTTCATGAGGCACAGGCAGAGAGAAGCCCAAGTCAAACGAAGGAAGAAGACCCTGCACATACTTAACCTGGCTTGTCCCTCCCAGAGCCAAACCCAACGGCCGCGGGCAGGGCCAGCGGTAGGCACAACGGACACCGGTATCTCCAGGCCTAGCTGCCGGCGGGTCTCGGTGGGGCGTCCGCTCAGGCCCTCGCTCCCGGAGCGCACCCAGTTGCTCTCCTTTCCGAGAGCGGAGGGGG
>VXBZ01008987.1:821307-861714 GCA_013399135.1 Heliornis fulica
GGGTAGCCGACCAGAGCAGCCGCTGCGAGGCGAAAGCTGCTGGCTACCTCCTCATGCCCACCTCAAACCCCCCCCGGAAGCCTTCCCGAGCCTCCTACACTAGGCGCGTAACGGGCAGCTCCGCTGCAGTCGGTCATTAGCGGCGCGACACCCACCGGGGCAGCCCCTGGCCCTCCCCGCANCCCGCCACTCCCGCGAGAGCTGCAGCGGGCCTGCCCAAGCCTCGCGAGAAAGCGAGGCCCCCGGGCCGCCGGGATATGTAGTCGACAGCGGCGCGGGGCAAGCTGGGAGTTGTAGTTTTCACCTCAGGTGCGGCGGCAGCTGACGTGTAGCTCTCGGTGTGCCCGGGCATGGTCTTTAAAGCACCTCAGAGCTCCAGTTAAACCCTCATGATGGCGGCCGCGGAGGTCTCCCAGGCTTTTATCAGTCGGGAGATCTATAGAAGAGGTTTCTGGTCCCTGTTGCCTGCTTGGTTGGAGTGGACGCTCAGTGTGGATAATGAAAGCTTTGGTTAGAAGGACCAGGGCCTCTGTGGGAAGCGTGACAGGACCCTGGTGTAAGCCCCTGGAAGCAGCCCAGTACTGAAGACCTGAGCCCGGTCAGTCGTGCAGACTGTGAAAGTGCAGACTGTGCATGTGAAAGACTATGTGACACGTTTCTCCTCTTCATAATTTTTTTTTTTGTCAGCTAAAGCTACAGCTTCTGCAACCCCAATCAACATCTAGTAGAAATGCCATGGGCAATGTGAGATTTTTGGAAACACCAAGCCATAAGGGACCACTGTTGAGAAAATTTCTCCTGGCACTGCTGCCAGATTGAATTTTGATTTTGAATTAAAAATTGCAATCCCCACATTTCATTCTATAAAGGAAGGAATAACACAGAGGATATTTATAGTCATTGGGATTCAGTTAGAGAAAACGCTCCTTTTGATTCAAGGGATCACCTGGGGATTAGGAGCCCCTGTGTTCTGTCCTACAACTCAGCAAAAAGGATTACATTGCCCTGGAGTGTTTACAGTTTGAAGGACATAAACAAACAAAGGAGTGACAGACATTACTTCAAATCTTGTTATTTTCACAGAGAGCAAAGACAGAAAAGACAGATACTTAACATTTGAAAAACACAAGCCTGATGGAAATAAATGAGAAGATAAATAACTGAAGCAAGAAAAGGGGCATAATGTTGTCAACTGTTATGGGTAAGTTTAGACTTCAGCTTTCTTGAAGGCTATCTTTTCACTTAGTTTCATTAAACATCTGAGTGAAGAATTTCAGGATGTAGAATTTGGATAAGCTTGCTTAAAAGTAATGATTTGAGTAACATGACTTTTGAGCTTAATTCATGATTTTTAGATAGCTGAGGTTGTACACTGAAAGGACAACAGACTGGAGAACTGAAAGAAGAGCTGTAGGTATACCTTGTAGGTAGTAGAGGATGAACAGCACACATTGTATATTTTTCCTTGAAAAGCTTAGCAAGGTCCTGTCCAGAGAGAGATGGGGTTATTACAGGAAAATCAAAGACAGCGAGCTAGGTAAGTGAAAGATGAAGGAATAGAGCTTGTTAGTCAAGAAAATAACAGCAGGGAAAGGAGGAAATTAGTTTGCTGTTAACTTCTCCTTGGAAGCTGTAATAATAGAAAAACTAAAGTGCAGAAAAGAGGCACAAGGTATAAGCCAAGGCTGACCTTACAGTAGGAGAGAATCAATGAAATAAAGTAGTGAATTCAATAATAAGAAAAATCCCTCACAACTGCTAGATGCAAAGGTACTAATTCTGAGCCAAGAAGACCATAATCTACTAATTACTGGCAAGTAAATGTGTATGCAGAGCAAATATGATTATGATTATTATCATTATGCATTTGTTTTTCTTTCATATTCTTTCTTATATATCTTCTACTAGCCACTGTTTTACCAGGGTTTATACACAAAGTAGTTGGAGCCATGGGGAGTCTTTAAGTCGACTTTCATTACAGATATTAAACAAGAACAAAATCTCTACTTTGAGTTCTTTTATATGACCCAACAGCTATTTTATGCTGGTTTACCACGGTAAAAAAAACACCCAACAAAACATTTTCTTCCAGAGTAATAGAACAGAAGAAACATTACTTTCCTGTAGGTGCAAAATGACTTTCAAATCTCTTGGAAGTTCTCAGCAAAAGCATTAAAAAGGACTTTTTTTTTCTTACAAGAAAAAAGATAGTATTCTAAAGAAATGGACGTCTAAGTGCTGGTACTTGAAGGAATTGCATTCTGACACATTAAATTCTGTAAACTAAAAATGGATTTGAGTTCAGCGATAGAAGAATTCTGCACATCTTTATTGTTGGTGATTTAGTTAGAAATACAGCAGGTATAATGGGATTGCAATAAGTGATACAACAGTTGTAAGGAGGAAGTGGTCTTGTTTCTGCCTACAGGCGATTTCTTTTTTACACTGCTCTTGCTTTTCGACATAGCCAATCCATTTGAGCTTACTTTTCTGAGATTTCAGCTTAGATCCTTTTGGCTATGAAATTACTGGCAAGTTTTGAAATGTTCTGATTATAAAAAGTTTTCTGGAAGCAGGGAGAGCATTAAAAAATAGTACAGTATGATTCGTCCAAATAAAATGGTTAAAGCTGTTAGGGATGCCAATCACAAGCACCTATACTTTCTTCTTAGTGTACCAAATGAATTTTAACAAAGAAGTGGAAGGCTAACAATAAAACACTTTATTTTTCTGTCAGTGGTGTGCAAATAGGAGCCGTA
This sequence comes from Heliornis fulica, assembly GCA_013399135.1. Taxonomy (NCBI): domain Eukaryota; kingdom Metazoa; phylum Chordata; class Aves; order Gruiformes; family Heliornithidae; genus Heliornis; species Heliornis fulica. The sequence continues at coordinate 824,067 of VXBZ01008987.1, forward strand.
TCCATGTGTCTCATTCTATATGCTTGGGAATTCATATTCAGGCTAAAAATCTAATATGTTCTGGTGTAATATAGTGTGTGCTGCTGCTTATTTCAGTAGGCAGCTCAGTCTTGAGGGTTCAGTGTTTCTTTGTCTCGGTTGTTCTTAGCAGGACACCACCACTCTTATGTAAAGTCTTTGTTTTTCCAGACTCCAGGCATTGCTTATTTACTTTACAGGGATATGTGGCACCTCCCAGGATCACAGCTTTTCACTTTTGGGTTTCAGTTTGCGAGCATTTCTGAGGCTGACTAACGTTATTATCTTGAGGTAGCATTATGAATGGCTCACTAAATCCCTGTTTTCTTGTAACCTGAGTTACTGTATTATTCTTATTAGTACCTTTCTTTTAGAATGTATGGAGACTTTTATATATTTAGGTCAACTCTATACCATTGTAAAGTCTTTATTTCATATCCAAAATTAATGTGAAGTGCTGTTCAGAGCCAGGAGTTAATACTTGCTGTGCAGTGAACTGAAGTAAAACTCATTGCAGCCTTAACTTGGAAGATGGTAAAGATTGATGGAACACAGTGGGTTTAGAGAAAAGGTGTTATTAACATGTAGGTGGCAGAGCTCTGAGCAAAACATCCCTGTAAATCTGAATTAAAAGCTCCCTTGAAACTATAGTATTTCACTTTGTTGCAGATCAGTGATACAGCAGTGTTGTGGAATGCCATTTGTATCTTTCAGTCCTAAATGTGCAGCCTTTGTCTCTTCTCACTCTCTTGGAAATGTGATGCCTTGGATATGCCTTGGATACCACCCTGACTCACATTCAGAGTTCAAACTCAGGAGGATAATAAGGAATTAAAATGCCAGTAAAGAAATCTGAACTTTTAGCAGAACTGTCAAATTCATGGAGGTCATATTAGAAGAAATAATCCTGTCCTCTCCAAAGCTTGCAACCTGCCAGTAGCAGCCTGATGGTGCATGAACTGTTTCACAAGATGGTTGTTGCTTGAAATGCAATTATATATGTGGTGTATACAGAGAAAATAGATACTATGGTATGTAAAAAGGGATTAGAAGTTTTATATTTGAAGTCACTTAAAATAATACCACCTGACACTTTCATTACAGGCCTCCTGCCTTTTCGACTTACAATTCTTCCAAACGTCAGCTGTGTGGGTTTAGAATTTTTTGTATTGGATGTCTTCATCTGCACAAGGGACCTATGTCAGCTTGTATTTTCTAGTTTCAGTAGGAAGGTTAGTAATTTTTAGAATGGTATTAAAGGAGCACAGAATTCCACTTCCTTCAAATCAGCAGCATGATAACCATCAATACAGACTTACTTTAAGCAGAAGATATAACACAAAATATTGTTGTAGCATAGTAAGTTACCTGTATACTGAAAATGAGGAGTGAGATGTCCATAAACAGGGAGCTCTGACAAGAAAAAGGTTATCAGGGAGTGTGAACAGTGTGTTGTACATAATATAAAGGATTTAGTTCTTACCCTCTTGAGCTACAGCTTATTTGAGACCATTTGATTCATTAGATAAGTGCTCTCCTCAGGTCATCTATGTAATCACTTAGCAGGAATGATCTTGATTGACCTGCTAGTGCTTCTCATTTACTAACACTTCCTTCTTTGTGTTTTATTTTCTGGAGGCCATAGTCACAGTTTGGCATGATTCTACTTCCATTAAGATTGGTAGCAAAAGGGCAGGCCTTGAAAAAACGTAAGTGATTTGGAAAGCAGCACTATATATCCTCCCAGGTATTCCAAGTTTAGAGCATGTAATTTCTTTTTTATCAGATTTACAATGCCTTCCACTATAGCTGAGTGTTGGTATTAATGTTATTTTATTGAGTTTTGAGGCTTCAGATAAACTTATTCCATTTTCTGCACCTTCTTTAAAACTATCTCTCAAACTATTACTAAGATCTGATTCAGCAGGCAGTTTAGTTTACCCTGAATATAGTCTTGAGATAACATGAACTAGAAAACCTATAAAATTATTTCATCTTGTCTGAGGAGTACCAGTTCAATAGCTACTTAAAAAATGCCTGTGGCCATATTAATGATTTCAAGAAAAAAATATTGATTTATTTTAATTTCTAATTGTTATTATATATTATTGCCTCTTCACTGCTGACCACAGAGTTGGAGTGTGCTTGGGAAATGATACGGTTTATCCTTAAAACCAACCATCAGAATGACATGTTGCCAGCACTCTCAAAAACTGAAAATATATTTGTTTTCTAATAATGTTAGACAAGATTGACATAGGATTATTATCCAGAAATAAAGTGATAATAAACATAAGCTCAAGAACACCACAGTGACACTCACTTAGTCAATGTGAAAGTTTAGTGCCCAGATCTCAATAATTGACTATAGCTCGGGAATGAACAAGGTTGGTTGCTTTCTCTTGGTCAGGTAGCCTTGTGTTTTCCAGATGCAGAGATGAGGTCCCAGTCCCCAGTCTAACATCTGCATCAGAAATGTACATAACAATATAGTCAAACTGTCAAAGCACGCTTATTTAGTTAAAATGAATGGAACAGAGTTAGTATCTAAATATTCTACAATAGTATGTTTCAAGTGAACATTAGTCATGTTAAAACCACTTTAATAGGAGTGCAATGATATAAGACAGGAGAAAATATTTTAGTTGTGTGTTTTCTCAGCAAGCAAAGGGAGTGTTTAGGCACTCATCTCACATCACCTAATGCTCTGCTATGAGCACTCATGTTTTATATTTTGACAGCAGTTGTTTCACCCTGTGCTCAAATGTGCCAGTCTTCTGGTGTACTAGGTACATAAACCCCTACTATTAAGTTTTGTTTTCACCTTAATTGATGCTGAAGAAGCTTTTAGAAATTCAAAATGTGTCCATAATCCATCACAGTTCTCTAAAGATATGGCTGCCACAAGGAAAGTAGCTCTGGGCTTGGGAATTTTGTAAACATTATTATTTTTTTTTTTTTTTGGTAATTGAAATATGTAGTGTTATTTTGGGAAAAGTTAAGACTACTCTTTGTGATTTAGGCTGCATTTCTACATGATTTCTTAGTTTGTGTTGTACTTCAGACAATTAGCAACCACAAAATTGTATGGCACTTCTGTAGCACTGCATGTATATCACAAAGTATACTTCTTCAGTGCTGAAAACTTAGATTTCATCCTAGCTCTTTTATAATACTCACACATAAATAATGTATTGCCAGATGCAAATGTAGCAATGCACCTATACATCAGTCCTATACAAGCTCTTTCTTTTGTTTTCCCATTAGAGCCTGAATTGTCATTTTTTTCAGAGATACAGTCATATATGTAATGCAGTAGTAAAAGTGTGTGCTATGTTCCCTCTTCATCTAGCTGAAGACTCCAAGTTATCACACCATCCCAGTCCAATATTTGAATTTTTAAACTCAGAATATAACAATTAATGATTTTAGCATTGAGTTTTTCTCAGTCATTTGTCAATATATTGCATAAATGGAACATAACCTAGGATTTGCTACATTCAGATCCTCAGGCCAAAATTCACTCTCAAAGATGAAGTAGACGGTCTATTAATGAGTGGGCATCAATATACATCTCAGTTTAAGATTAAAAAGTTTAGTCTTTTAATCCTAGGTTTCTGGTGCAACTCCTCTTACGCTGCTGCTGAAAATACTCCTATTCTGTAATACATATCCAATTTCCCCCCTCTCTCCAGTTAGTAATGACTATCACCTCCATGTGCAGTTATACCCTTTATGAAGAGGCATGTTGAATTCTCCTGTAAAAATGTATATTTACTATTTTTACATGGCTATCCAAATTAAAAATGATGAATTTTAATAATATGTAGCTAGTGTGTAGTTGGAATCTTATCCCCTCAAAGTAAAAGCACTTGTGATGTGGTTTAGACTACACACACTGTCTTAATAATGTTCTTTAAAAAGCCCATGGTATATATTATATATCTAATAATTCAGTTGTCCGTAGAGATATAAAATTGCAGTAGTTGTAGTTTTGAGCCTGTGAGGGGGACAGGACGCCTATACGAAATGTGCAGGTTGCCCCCTCAGCTGTGTGTTTAAAGGATTAGCCACAAGATGACGCCTTGATTCTGTTCATAGCTTTGCCCTTTTTTTTTTTTTTNTGATGCCTGGATTTGAAATCCTGAAATTATTTCTCTAGTAAATCCAGCTGGGGAAGAATGCTTGTCGAATATGCTCAGATGATAATTTTTACTTCTACTGAAGTAAATAAAGTTATTTCAATGTCACCGCTGCGCTTAACTCCAGTGTGATGTATGGAGGAATTTGGGATTTTTTTGGCAAAACCCCTTTTGAAAAAGGTTTTTCTTCTTAGATTTTTTAAAGTTTTTGTTTCAAGTTTTTCATGTCCATCTGCTTCACAACCATAACTTAAAATTAGAAGCATATCAGGATAGTGTACTTTACAGTACCTATTAACAGACATTTAGCATGTGTGTATAAACACTTGTATGAATATGGCGAACATTTTACCTTACCAGGCAGGTGGGATACTGTACTGTACTGGAACTGTACTTCTGTAAAGCATTGTAATATTGGAATATCTGTATCCAGTTTATGATATGCACTCATACATTTGTAAAAGTTATCACTGATCCTGGTACTGACATGTCTATAATGATAAATAATTCCTCTATGGACCAAACTAGATGGAAACTGAAATATTCCGTTTAACCACAAATCAAGGCAATTGTTGTAGTTCCTATTCCTCATTTATTACTCTGTGCTAATAAACTTTGTAGGAGGTTACCATAGAATAACAAATTAATGTGGTTCAGTTAAACTCTGCGTCTTTCTACCTGGCAGTTTCTTGCCATTAATCTCGGGAAAATCACAACAGCCTTCCTTTTGATGAAAGATGGGGAATTTCTTAATTTCTAGTTGAGCAGTACTGCAGTGTAGATATTTGCAGGTAGATAATTGCATATGAGCAGTTCCTGGCATCAAGTTGACCAACAAGAACTGTTTCCTTTGTGATATTTTTTTTGTGTATCAAGGGGCTCCTTTGGGCCATCCTTTACAGAAAGTCTACTACAACAGATTTTGTATGACAGGACATTGCTATGTCCCAGTGCATACTAGGCTGTTTTGCTGACAATATCCTGCCTCATTAGACAATTTTGTAACTAGAAGAGATGCTATCCACCTTTGAAACTTTAAAACTATTTCAATGTAGACTTTAATGAAAATGCCATCTGATTTTTATATGAATTATTTCATGACAACTGATAAGTATCATTACGTTAAATGTAAGAGAAATTAGGGATGGAGTTGTTTGAGGGACTTCTCTGAGATGGAACTCAGAAGAATGGCTTTAGTTGCAAACACAAGCTGGGAATTTATGTAAAATAACATTGGGAGCCTGTGTTATTTTGTCAGCAGTATTTTTGGAGACTCCATGTTGGCTGATAGCATTCTGTTTTTTGGGAAAGTAGATTTGCTTTGGACAACTTGGACTTTACTAGCTTACATCAGATTTGTATTTATAATTTTCATGACAAAAATTTCTGTCCATAAGCCTTTGCAGTGTAGACCACACTTCTGAGGAATTTTTTCTATGCTGACAATAGTATTGAAAAAAAAATAATTATAATCTTACTGTATTACTTATTAAAATATAATTATGTACATAATCTTCTAAAATAATCACTAAATTAAAAACATTTGTCCTCAGTAAAATGCTCCAGATTCTTCTGTGGTTCAAGAAAACTTCTTAAAGAAAGAGTCATGGAGCATATTAGTAATAAGTATGTAGGAGAGTGGACTAAGTAGTGCTTTGCAGCCCATTTCACCAGAGTGACATGGTTGCAGTCTTACACATTAAGGAGAGCTACATGAACCAATGGCTTTGGGATATTTTTTGGGGGGTGGGGTGTTTGTGTGTTTTTATCTAATTAATACTGACAAATAGACCTGGCATTTAACTAGATATTGAATTATTCAGATTGAATCCTCTCATACCTAAGATGTTCTCTGTTATCTTTTCTGATACATAATCATTATAATGCAGGGGAATAACCCCATGAGAAAAGCACCAGGCGTTTTTTGTGCTCTTCATCAGTGGCGACAGACTACTGCTTATGCAGCTGACAGGAGAGGATAGGAGTAGTAATGGTTTTCATTACCAAAACCTGATGGAGTGGTCAGGATAGAAGGATACCTTGTAGCCTTTTAACACTCTGAGACCAACTGATTGAAATGCTTCCATATTGTGTTCTTTGCTCCAAGTGAAATACAGAAAACAACTAAAACATGCAGCCCAAATGCTCTAGTATTGATCTAATATTGGAGGAGGTGATTTGGACTGCAAACTGCTTAAGGTGAAACTGACTGTTCTGTGAACTGACAGAATCTGTATATGTGTGTGACTGAGGAATTGTTTCCAGAGTGTATATATTTAGGAGTCTTGATTGTTACTATCATCGGTAATGTGGGCAATGGACTATATACATTTTAAGTATTTTGCAGGACTGGATATTTAGGTAAGTTGTTACACTGTTGTTATATCAAGTAAAGTGATTCAGATTTATTACATATTAATTTGTGTCTGCTTCCATTAGGAAACAAATTTGCATTGAGAGGTGAATGATATTGGCCTTTTTCTAATCCTATTCTAAAGTGCTAAAATAAGTTAAACTTTTCATTGGAAGATTCCTGATATGTTCTAGGTCGTATTTGATTTAAATTACTTGCACTAGGACAGCTACAGAGTTCTTTTCTGTACTTTATAAATAAAAACACATATCTGAGAAGTTGTTACAGTGTTTTCATGCACAGCCTTGCTTATCGTTTGTTCATATTTAGATCTACAGTAGGCCAAAGGGATTTTTTTTCTCTTTTTATTTAAGACTGTTGAAAGCACTGAATTTCTTCTTTGATACCAAAGACAAACATAAACTGTAACAGTATGTAGAGATTTATCCCTTTGAAAAAACAGCTTATGAATATCTATAAAACCAAGTCTGAGCTCATGAGCTGGAATCTTTATTGGCTTGTACTTCATGCTGTGTCAATGGAACATTACAGAGGTTTAAACTACTCTACTAAAATATATTCTGCAATTCTTTTGAGTTAACCGGTTTCATAGAAAGAGTTCAGCCTATCAGGAGATCATCTCCTGATAAATACTACCCTCATGTAATACTGCATTGCCCCTACAGAATATCATAGTGCAGGTACAATGCAAGCTAAACAATGGGAGTCAGGTAGGACAAGGTGTAACCAGAACAGTCTGATAGTCTTATTGCTGTGAGCAGATATCTTGAAATCCAGGCTGGAGCTGTCTAGAATTCCACTGGGGACCACCCTCCTTCCTGCAGGTGATGGCCAATGGTTAATTTGTTACTGCTATTGTGATTTAGTTGCATCAGCAGTATTCTGCTTTGCTGCACGGTGGTGGATTTGCAATGTGGCTTCTTTAAGAAGTGACTAGAAGCTTTGTAAGGGTCCAACAAAACAAATCCCAGCTGGGCTCCCAAGGCCAAACTCCCAAACCCTGTTGCTGACAAGGCCGGACGGGCCAATCAGCGCCAGTCACAACATCTCTGGGAATCATATTTTAGAGGGAAAAAACCACAAACAGACATATTTTGCCACCAGAGAAGGGAGTGAGAAGATGTAAGAAACTTTGTAGACACCAAAGTCAGTGAAGGGGCAGTAGAAGGAGGCAATGAGAGAAGATTCCCTGTGGCCTGTGGAAAGTACCATGGTGAAGCAGGTGTCCTCTGCAGCCCATGGAGGATGAAGAGACTCCATTTGTAGACCATGGAGAGGTAACCTGGGTCGGAGTCAGTGGGCAGGAGTCCAGCATGGAGCAAGTGGAGGAACAGGGAAGAATCTGTGACCTACATTGGAGCAAGCCCCTGGCAGCACCTGCAGCCCGTGGAGAGAGATAAGAGGCTGAGAGAGAGAGATGGAGGCCCACTCTGGAGCAGGTTTGCTGGGAGTGTTTGTGATTCTGTGGGGGACCAGGCTGGGCCCAGCAGTCTGGGACTGAGAGAGATTTTATGAGTTTATAGCAGTGACCCACGCTGGGGCAGGTGGTGAAGAGACTGTGGGAGAGGACTTATGTGAAGAAAGTACTGGAGGACTGTCTCCTGTGTGTTGGATCCCATACTGGCACAGGGAAAGAGTGTGAGAAATGCCCTCTACAAGAAGAACAACTTGAGGAACTGACCAAAGACTGAAACCCCCATTCTCTATTCCCTCCCACCCCTACCCTCACCGCCCCCTTTCCCCTGTGCCATCCTGGGAAGATGAAAATCATGGATAAAGTGAAATCTGCAAAGAAAGGAGGGGTGGGGGATGGTGTTTTAAGAGCTGTCTGTACTTCTCATTATCTGACTCTGGTTTCTCTGTGTGTGAATTAGAGAGTTTTCTTGCTTTTCTTCTGTGTTGAGTCTCTTTTGCCCGTGATGCTAATTGCAGAATGATCTCTCCCTGTCCTTATCTCCACTCCAAAGCCTCTCCATAGGTATTTTCTCCCCTATTCAGGAGTGATAAATCGACTTTGGTCAGAGTCAAACCATCACATGTACAATGACTATGCAATCAGCATGGCAGTAGAAAAACTGGTTCTGCTTTCCTTTTTAAATGGCACAAGTTCACTAAAACAGAAATAGTTCTATTATGATCCTACAAAGCCCTTCTCTGGAAAACAGTTATTTTCCTTTAGTGACTTTTGATGTGCTAACATTTTAACTAAGTGCTCACGTTTTCTGTGTGTTCAGTTTATGCCATCAAGGAAAGCAATTTGCTGTAATGCTACTCAAGGCACCCATTAGTAGGAAACAGCAATCTGTGTTTTTAGAGAATGAAGGCTGTTATTTCACAAAGGGAGTGATTCAACTCTGCCTTAATCCTCTAACCAGTAAAGCTCATCCTCCAGGTGTTATTTCTATTTTACTGATATTGGATTCTCAAAAATGTTTAAAAAATGTGAGTCTAATTTGTATTAAGTTGTTGGTGCTTTATTAAAAAAATACAATGTGATGTATATCCATAGAAATAAATTCTCAAGTATATATTTTTGAGATAGAAACCTGCCATATGTCACATGCTTCTATATTTAGTTGAAAGTTTTGAACATCTGAGTGAGAAGAAAAATGTTTAACTTAAAAACCTTATTCTTAAACATTCAGGAAGTTTATTGCATTCTTTCATTGTTGAATCTTTGAAGCGGGTATCAATAACAATGAATGGTAATTAACATTTTTTTCTGACACTCATCCTTTGAATGTATTAAATTCTTCAGTTTCAGAGTCTTTAGTCTGCTGTCAATAGATGTCTGTGACTTGACTCAGCATTCGGTCTGGCTGAATGGAATAAATGACTGCAGAAATGCTGTGACTTGAATAGAGCTACTTAGAGACCCTTGTAATTATTTCAGAACTTAACATCTAATTTAAAAGGTGTAAAGAAAATATAAAATTATTTATTTTGATAATATACTTTTGACAAGATAATATACTTATAACAAGTAAGCTTGCTATGCCAACTGAAATTTACTAAGACTTTACTTGCATTTGTCACAACCTTTCTCTGATCAAGCTCGAGCGTATGACCATGGAATATGGTATTTTTCAATCAATGAATCAATGTGTTGAAAAGACATAGTAAGTATTCAGTTGAGTTTTAGGACTAGTGCCTTGGATGGCATGTTGAAAGATCATTGCTTTAATCTGGCTGCCAAAAATTTAAGCAATCTTTAGCTTTAGGGTACCTCTGAGAAAAACATATATTTATTCTTCAATTGTTAAAGTGATTTTTTGCTATATGCATGTAGGAAGAGATGAGCAAATTTTGGAAAAACAAGTGATCAGTTACCAGACATAGATATCCAGAAAAAAGAGAAATAAAAAAATTAAGTGGCAAAATGATGAAATATTGTAAGGTAGTATAAAGTACATCAGGGAACAGCAGAACTACTGAAGCTTGGTTGAATTAATTGGCAATAAGGCATGAACTCCATCCAAACATCTTCCTTGGCATTTATCATGTTTTTATTCTAAGTGATGTTTCTAGGACTTGATCAACAAGAGTCCACCCTGTAGACTGTTTTTACTGAAGGGATTATACCCAACCATTAAATTGTAAAACTGTAGGACTGTTATATCTTAGAGAATCTTTACTCGTTGTCAGATTTGGTTGGCCAATTACACTGGTTCAAAATCTGTGAGAGTATGGGCAAAAAAATATTGTGAACACTTATGTCTCCTTCTCATAACAAACGAGGCTATCAAACTCCTCTCCCCTGAATGTAAGTACATATGTGTGTAAAGGTGCATATGAAAAAATCCAAAAGTGAATGAAATCAAGGTGACAGAAAAAAACCAATTAGGAACCTATAGGAAGGTGCTTGACTTACAGACACAAAAGGAGGGAAAGGGCACTAGATATTCAAAGCAGTTCAGAGGCATGCACTTTGCAGCTTTCATGGGGAGATATGCTATTTAACTTTAATGCCATAGTTTAAATCTGAAGTCATAACTACTTCTACAGAAAAAGCTTTTGCGAAGGATTTAGAAGAGTTTTAGAAATCATTTTTATGACAGACTGTTGCCTAAACTAAAACCAGATGGAATCCAAAGTATAGCAATATGAAAACAGGAAAAGAGAATTTCCAGTGGTTCCTTTCTGGTTCACAGCCTTTCTCTTACTGTAGGTACTGTATTTAGCCTTTATCTGTTTGGTTGGTGTGTTTTTGGTGGTTTGTTTGGGTTTTTTCTTCTCTTAAATAAGAATATAATATCTTCCTGGCAGTCTTTTTGTCAACTATTATTGCAGGTACAATAAAAGACTCAGCTTGATTTGCTGATGGAAGAAAGTGGATATTATGGTTGGACCATAGAGATTCCACAAGCTCATCTGCCAACCTCTTCCAGTCCTTCATTGTCGTTTGAGTTCAGAGGTGTTGTCTGATGTCCACTTGAAGTTTGAAAATGAAATCTGTTACTTCTTTTCCTGTTTTTCTTTTCCTGTGTTTGGGTATGGATGATAGTGTGCCCCCTTTAGCATCAGCTTTTATGTTTGTGTTCTTACACCAAGCGGAGTCTCTGTTTGTTGTCACATAAAGCAATACTCCTGAATTTTCCATGGATTCTTCCACCTCTTAAGAACTCTGGAAGATGTGCTGCCATCTATTGCATTCCCATTTTTATTTAATGATGACTGAAGCACCATGGTGTGAGATATAATTAAAACAAGTGTGATATTTAGAGAAAAACTGACAAAATTTTTGCAGTTTAATTGCTTGAAAAGCTTGTCTGGTTAATTTTATTTTAAATCTCATTCTCACAAAATGATTTCTTGTAATATTCACCATCTGCATAACAAGTGTAATCAGCAAGCTGAAATTAAAATATCTGCAACCTCTGCCCTTCAAATAAATCACAAATTACATCTGAAAAGAATGTGTTCTAGTAGGAAAAGAAACTTTGGAGGAAATATTTTCTCTTAATCTCTCACCACTAAGGTAAATTAGGCATCCTTGCTTAAAAACAATAGAAAGAAATTTGATTAAACAGCTTTGGGTGAAATTTTGTCTCCAACAGACCTTGAAGTAAATGCTGAGTTAGAAAAGTCAGGAATTTTGCCAGATGGCAGTGGAGGAGACATCTTTCACAAGCAGCAAATCAGCAGAGTGCACAGGATATTAATGGAAAATTTGAAAGCCGTTCTGTGAACATAGTACCTAGGTGACCCTTCAGAGCTTAACAGAAAGATAGCATCTTAGGAGCTAGCAACAGAACATTATTGGTAGGATCATTTTCAACATTATTCTACAGTGTTTGCCTGCAGTGTTCCTTTCTTCCTTGAAAAGTCAGTAAGAAAATACCAGTTGACTTCGAGAAAAAAATGTCTCAAAGCAGAGGATTTTTAGCAATCCCACCATAGACACTTCTTACACACACCTTTGTCATTGTCAGCAGAAAAGTCCAGTGACAGGTGCCGGGGTCTTTCAGTTCCATACAATCCGAGAATGACCAGACACATCAATATGATGCAGAATCATCCCACTTTATTAGCAAACTCCGTGACATTGTACAGGGAATGATCTCTGTACACGCACCACACAAGCATCACAAGCTAAGCTGATTGGCTGCCTTATCTTCTACAGCTACACCCGTATTCATACAGGTATCCTCCTTTCTTGGAACTTCCCCAACTTAGTTGCCACATCAGCAACTTCCCTCTTTCACTGACCTTGGTTACTGCTGCCTGACCGCCCACACTGAGCGCATCTCAGACAAAGCCGCCCAGGCCCCAACAGACAGGTAATGGTACTGACTCTTTGACCAGTACTATACTCACTAGGAAGTGCTTTTGTTGTGGTACTGGCTTTTTTCTGAGTCAGAAGGTTGCTGGAAAAGTCCCTTCCTGTTCACCGTATTTGAGTAATATTCTCTACAAGAGAAAGAATCAATGTGCATGGTAGTCTTTCAAAACAACTGAGACATTACAGCATGCCAGAGGGCTGAAAAAGTGTGAATGAACATTCTGTGATTTACCAGTGAGGGCCGTTCCTCCAGTGCAAGTATTTAATCTGTTGACAAGGAGATAAGGGACTTTGTCCAGCTTAGAGTCCAACCTAATGTGACAAATATGACACAGACAAGTATACCTTTGGGAGTAATTGTAATGCAACATAATGAATATCCCCTCTGTCTCCAGTTCTGTACATACAATTGTAAAAGATGCTGCAAGCTCTTACATAGCAGCACACCCAGGAAGAAAACGCTTTAGGGTGTAAAAACCTTGCACATTCTCTCACTCCCTGTTAAAAGGTCTCCAATTTTCATTTCCAAAATTTGAAAAAAAAACCAAAAAGGTCAGACCCAGTTTTCCCCTAATCAGAGTTTATTCAAGTGTACAGTTGTATATTCCCTTTACTTCCCATTAGATAAAACTAGTAAGCCTAATAAGAAATCAATTAACAAATGCTTGCTTTCCATCTTCAAACTCATTTGTGAGTTAATGACAGATCTTTGTGACATATGAACGTTTTTCCTTTGTTTTATAAGTTGGTGTGAAGTTATCCTATCCTGCATTGTGTGGCCTTACTCCTGGCAAGAACCAGCTATGAAAAATACCACTGATTAAAACAGGCACATTTTGTTTCCTAGTGATTACTTTGTTCTGATAACATTTTGAAAGCTTAATGAACTGTGGTACTTCTCAGCCTAGTAACTAGAAGAGACTTAGAAACAGGAATTAAATTATGTTTCTACTGGAAAATCCAAATCAGGTCAGGTCTGAATAAGAAAAAATAAGGAGTTTACCAACACCAACTTCTATGCAAACAAACATTAAGAGAATTGCTCGGTGGAAGTACACAGGAAATTTGTACCAGGTAGACTATTACCAGGAGCAACAAAGTTAAATTAATAAAAAATATCCCTACTTACACATTTATATGCCCATGGCTGTGCAAGTATTAGTGACATATTAATCAGACTTAGGGTTTTGTGGATGTAACCTTGTTTTCAGCTGTGAGACTGTCTCACCCCTTTTCTACCCTGAGCTATTGACCGTGAGCAGGCTAAACAGCAGGTGGAGATGGATAGTAAGCATGTGTTCCTCCATCATCTTTTCTGTAATACCCTACCACTGATCTGTTTAGTGAATTTCCACTCCTCCCATGCTAAAAAGACTTTGGGGGCTTATGGACAAAATGGGATTTAAATAGTGATAAATTTTATGTGAAAGTTTATATATCTGCAAGCAAGGTTGTAGGAAAGACAGTATACTTTGTTAAAATAATTCATATATTTGAGAAAAACCAGATAAGCTTTCAGGCATACAAGCACTTCTTCAGTTCTGAGGAACACGTGCACACGTTTTGGTGAATAATTTCAGTTTCCATCCACCGAAGCAGCGCTTACCATCCACAGCTAACTTAAACTTGCCTTTAGCAAAGAACGTGAATTCTTTTGAAAAAGCCTAAATGAAACTGAAAAGAGTTACATGGAAATGACTTTTCTTTTTGAAATATCTGAAAGATAAGTCCAAGGTGAAGATTGCAGCATGCTGGGTACTATTTATGCACAGGGTACCAGCAGTCTGTGTATAGCCTGCAGTTTTCCTCTTATAGCCATGAGTATATCTTAGTTTTCATATCATAGAGAAACTCTTGAATGTAGACTTTGCTTCAAACAGCTGGCTTCTTGACTGGGATTAGTAGTAGGATGTCAGTTGTAAATGGAGGTTAGTAGTATTGTCAGTGAGCCAAGTTAGGATCATGTTAAGGAGCTACAGCATTTCGCATTGGCCTTGAGACATTTATCAGGTGATAACTACTAGCAGCTATAGACCTGGGCCAAATTCAAATGAATAACCTAGATGTGAAAGGCCATGTATTGTGTTCTTTTTCCTGAAACTGTGGACTTAGTGATCCAGGACTAAATTAAAAAGAAACAGTCCAAATATTGTCTAATTTTACTCAGTTGTCTGAATATATTATGATATTACAGAACTGTGGAGAGATATACTGCAGTTAAGATAATGGTAACTGTTAATTTTTAGCCTTTTTGCTAAAGGAAATATCTCTGGCAATGATTACAATAATGTAGGAAAGAATTATTTGAAAGACAAATACTTTTATTTAAATCCAGACTGAAAGACAAAGGAATTTATGATGTTTGTAAGTGTTTGATGTTATTCTATGGAAAGTGTTTGTTTCCATAAACATGCACAAAATACAGCATCAAAGAATTACAAGAAATCTGTGTTGGTTGTTCTTTTTGGACAAAACAAAACAGCATAATATTGTGATGAAGATCTGGATGGCTTTCTGGTCAGTTTCAGTTTTTCTTCCTAAATGTCTGATGGCACACCTGGTCTTCACATGTTAGTTCCTATAGTATTAAAACAAGTAGTAAGTAAATTGTGATATGAGTTGTATTTTGCATACACAGCAGATCCCACCAGAAATTACTACAACTGTGCCACTTCATTAAAAAGACATGCTTATGAAAAAGAGAACAGAAAGAATAGTGCATTATATGTAACCAAACAGAAGGCATGCATATATGATGTGCTGCAGTAATTAGATTTTGACACTTGAATTCAGCTATAAGGAGAAAACATGAAACAATGCATAAAAATGGCACTTGTTTGCAAGGCTTTTTCATGCTTTGTTATTAAAACAATATATGTTAATAGTTTATAACTCACAGTACCTCATAGGTCATGAGAAGCAATTAAACAAGGAGATGGGAAAAAAAAAGGAGGATACTTTAAAAAGATGAGGACATTTTCTTCAGAGATGCACCTAGGCATTTTTGGGGAGCCAAAACAATACACCATTTTTTTTGCAGTATTGCAGCTGCCCTTTAAAGGTTGGTCCGTCTGTACATTGCAATGCAGGCAGTTTGGTTAGTCTTCAGATTATCCAGCATTGCTGTGCTGAGTAAGACTTTGAGGTGAGCAGAAGCTGGCTTTTTGGCCAGCAAATGGCAAAACCCTCAATAGAGCTTCTGAAGGCTTTGTAAAAATCTACTCGATCTCTGTTTCCACCAATCTTAACTGAATCTTGATGCCAGCATGTAGAATTTTTGTCAAGTACGTTTTTGAATATGTGTTAAAATAGACTTTAAAAAGTGTGCTGGACAGTTGACTTCTAGTTAAGTGGCAGATAGTGGCTTTAATTCATCACTTTGATTTTCAAGCATACAGACCTGAGGCAATGTGTTTGGCTATATCAACTATCTTTAGGGTAAACTTGTGAAGGAGATAGAAACAGTGAGTTCTTCTCTATTAGCTTTCTGCACCCACCTGTTCCACCACCCAACATTGTCATGCCCATTTCTTGATTGGTCTCCCAACAAACTCTGGAATCATTACCATTTTGTATCTATGATTTTGAAATCTTTCTGGACTTCACTGACTACTTATTCCCTGCACAGACTCTTCTGGCCTCTCTTGGATTCATTTGTCTTTGGGCTCCATCTTACTAAGTTATTACTAAAAATGATTTGTCTTGTTTATTGCAATAGCATAAAATAATTGTGGTGTAGATTGTTTGCAGAATCCTCTTGAGTATCCAGAGGTTTCTGATCTGTATTATAGAATTTCATAGTTCTTTCAGAACAAAAATTAATATTTTGTTGCAATCCTTCCCATGCTGTTTTGTTTCTTTTTTTCCTACTCCTGATTATATGAGAATGATATGATGTTAGAGATGCAGTGTAACAGGAAGGGTTAATAGCTGGAGGTCAGTGGACTGGAGCAAAAAAAACCACTGTAAGGTTATAACTTAATTGGGAGCAAGTGGAAAGAATGAGAGCATTCCTGAGTTGTAGCAGAAGGGGGATTTCCTTAGAGTTCAGAGATCAGAGCTGTCTAAATAAAGACCATTCTAACTATAACAAGTTAGAAAACCTTTGAAATGGAAGAACCCTACTTTGTTGCAGTTTCAGTTATGTGTGATGTATCTGTATAGCAGCCCTTACCAGATGCAGTATGTCTCCTTCGATCCAGTGCTTCCACCCCCTGTTATTCTTTTCACCTTTCTGAACACATACGAGCTTGTCACCATCCCAGGTCACAAGTGTCTGCATGAATCAGATAATTAACACAGATATATTATCAATAATAACGAGAAGACACAATTGCAGTTGTTTCCTAATATTGCCCATCTTCCTCCAAAAAAAACCAAATCAACCATTCAACCAAATCCAAATGCATTCAAGATGACAACAGCATTTTCATGTGAAGCCTTTACAGTGCTTTATTGTAATTTTAATATATTTCTTCACACATATGGATATAAAGTGTTCACACAAAATAGTGAATTCCTGAGTGAATGGAATGGAATGTATGGAAATTTTAAAGCTGTTAATAAAAAGATTATAATGTTAATGACTTACACCAACTAGTGACATGCTAACACCTTTTCTCGCTCTGCATAAAATAAGAGAATGTTTATGTTAATATAATCTCATACAATAAATTGTTTTATAGCATCTTGCATGCACTTTCATGAGAGACTTTTAAATAGGTATGATCATAAGCTGGACAGTATGCTCTGATTGGGCAGAGGAGTTGGACTAGGTGATCTCAAGAAGTCCCTTCCATCTTCAACTGTTTCATGATTCAGTGTGATTCAGTCAGTCATTAATAAGAAAGGTATTGGATATGCTGATTTTTGTCCAGGAGTAGAGTGACCATATCTGTGTCTTTACACACTGAATTCTCTACCCGGATACACTAGAGTAAAATCAAGGCAACTTTGTTTGAATTGTTCTAGTTTTGAGCCACTGTACTTTAGGGAGACATTTAACCATGTATCATAAGCAAATCCTCATCATAAACCAGTTACAGTCAGTGGAAGTTCTGTTATTAAAAAGCTCCAAGAGTAGTGGGAGTTTAATTCATTTTCTAGTTTGGCACTGGATGATTTATTTCTCTTAAGAGGGAGCTTTCTATTAATAACAAGACAAAATTCATTCGGTTTCAGTTAACTTCTTTCTTATTTACCGAATTTTTAAGCTACATGCTCTTTAAATTATCCATGTCCTCCTTACATTTAAATGTTGCCTAGCAGTTTTATTACCTTAATTTAACTTCAATGTGTTTGAGGTATTGTTTTGTTAATAAAATGGCTAGAAAATTCTTTTATAGCAGTCCAGAGGATAATGTCATGAGATGCTTTTTCTCCTCTTGTTCCAAACAAATAATATAATTGGTTCAGAAAAGAATATTAGGCAAAAAGTTGCCTTCCTTCCTTCCTTCCTTCCTTCCTTCCTTCCTTCCTTCCTTCCTTCCTTCCTTCCTTCCTTCCTTCCTTCCTTCCTTCCTTCCTTCCTTCCTTCCTTCCTTCCTTCCCATAGTCAATAAATAATTTTGACTTTAAATTTGTGTGCCACTCCAGTGAACAATGATATGAGTTCAAACACAAACATGTCCCTTAGGCTGCCAGTTTCCTGTGGCAAATGCCAAAACAAAACAGGTCTTGTTGACAGCGAGCTTTGATCTCAGCTTCTCAGAGTTTGGCAATGAATTCTGAAACCTTGTTTGTTGAGAAGATACCGATGGGAAAGACAGCATATGTTTGGAGAAGAGCAAGAGAGGTGACAACTGAGTGGAGGAATACAACTGATGATTGTCAGGAGAATTGGTGTGGGTAGATTCAGGGAGCGATGGCAAAGGCAGGTGATGCAAGATTAGCAAGGCTCTGAAAGTGATGGTCATTTGGAATTTAAGATCTACTGGTCTTTCTCCCTTTGACAAACTTGCTTAAGTATTTTAGGGGTGAGAAGAGAGTAAAACAGAAGTGGTATTAACAGAAACAGGATGTTGAATTCAGTAAGTGAATGTCATTAGTGCTTCCCTGATACAATTTTGTTTGAATACCTCACAGGAACAGAGTTATGACTCTGTCTGTTGTAGGGCTAACACACAATATGGTCCTTGATCCAAATATCACTTGTCCACATATCTCATGAAAGGTGTCTGAACATCTGCCCACAGTTTCCTACGGGAATTTCAAGCTAAGGTTAATCCTGTAATCCTAAAGATATTAAAGTATGCACTGCAGGGTCTCCTTGCTTGTCAGCCACTGCCTGTAGGCTTTGATACCCATACCAGTGGCAACTTTGGCTCACATTTTTTTTATCTTGTCCCTTCCCCAAATTCCCTTAGTGTTAATAGTTGAGTGCTGGTTTATTTTTAACAGTGTACAGACATTAAATTGTCCAACTGAGGCTGTGCAGGCTCAGTTTAAAAAGCACAGTGTGGACCTAGCCATTCAGAACTGAAAAATTATATTGACACAGAGAAAGGCCTAAATTCAAAGGGATGAATTTACAGGTTCAGCAAGGAAAATATATAGGTTAAACCACAGTTTTTCTGCTTTCTAGATACCTAGAGGTGTATCATAGAAAAAATGGGAAAATCCCCTGCTAGAAAAAACATGTAATTACTGATTGTCCTCATGCATCTGTTTAACCATCCTGGTTTGCATTTATGATAAATGCTTGCGGTGGGAAACTGTCTCAAGATGCAAATTATTTCTGCATTATAAGACTCCTCAGATGCCTATAAAATACTGTGTTGGGTTGTTTGTTTGTTTTTCACATATTCAGCTGATTTTTGGAACTGCTTAATCCTGGTGCTGCCTGTAGCGTAAACATGTGTCAGGTACTAAAACTTTACCTTTACCACTCGGTTATCCAGTCCTTTGGTGTTTTCTTCAAACTCCACTCCCACAGTGTAATTCAGTTCATAGTTTCTGAAAGTACTGAGTGTTTTTGTTTTAAAATTATCTCCATCTTGAATAATCTCTTTTGTTTGTTTCAAGTGTTTTGCAATCTTACGAGTCGCAAAATCAATGCCTTTCCAAAAAAACAGAAAAGAGAGTACCACAATGAGAATTCCCATATTTGTTATCAACAATTAAAAAAATGCAGCACTTAACACATAACAGTACAATAAAAAGTAATAGTAATAATAACAGTAATAATAATAATAATAATGAAGATTGTTCCACAAATAATACTGTTACCTGCAACATTTTGCAGCGAAAAAGACAGTTTCAAATTAAAAAATCTTGTCTTTGCTAGTGGACTTTCTATTTGAGCATCTTCTACTGATGATAAATTTATTTGTTACCAGGTTATCTGTGGAAATGCTGTAAGCAGAGCTACAGCACACAACCAGTAGTGAACAGACACTGGCTTGTTAAATCACCTGAACATCCAGGTTGTTTTGAGAATGTGAAACCACAGGAGCTATTAAGACTGACATTGCCTTTTTGCCCTCACTATCACAGGAAGCTGTGGGATGCCAGGAGTGCTATTATCATCTTGTGCCTGGGAGCCATTCCCTTTTCTAAGCATGCACTGTGTAGCTCTTAGGCGTATGAGGGTACCGGTGTGTGTCCTACGGAGTTACAAATTTTGGCCATGCCCTAAAGAAGGATCTCAGAATAATATTTCTTTTCAGAAAACAAGCACATTATAATCAGAATGCAATCAAGGAGATTTTGGTGTGTGACTTTTATAATGAACCTATAGTCTGTGGGAGTATACAAGAGGTTAAATAATGATTTTAAAATAATGAAAATTATACTAATGAATCAAAAAGAAACACTCAAATAAAACTCTGACTTAGCCATTATTGTTAGACAGCAGACACAGAAATAAATCATAGTTTAGACATTAAAAGGGGACAAATTCAAAGTCAAAAGTCAAAAAAGTATCCAGCTACAGCATCTGACAGTTCCTGTTTAATATTCTGTCAACATTTTATGCAGTACTGATCTTGTTAACATCCTTATTTTGTTCATAATGAAGACTAACATTATAATGCAAACAAATGCTTGAAACTGAATGCCTTGAAAGTTACCAAAAGGACAATAAATATTACTATGATGACAGTTTGCCCCAGACAGTCCACCTAATGCCAGCTGCATTACCATCTGCAATAAATATTTCTGACCAGCTGGCAGTGAATCTTATTATGGTGTTATATGCAAATGAAATAATCTCACATGCTTCTGGAAGAGATTGAAAAATGGTTTTGGTTTGTTAGCCATCCTTTAGTAGTTTTGCATGTGAGTTAATCATTGTCAGCTCAGCCATGCTACATATTAATGGAGTCCTTTTTTTTTTGTAAATTCATTATACCACTTGTGAAATACTAATTGAATTGAGTAAGAGGATTGGCTTGAAAAAAATTGTGGCTTTTTAATATGGGGAAAAATGTTCTTGTTTAGTATTTATATTCAAGACTTCTTGGGTATATTTTATCTGCTGTGGTGGATTAAAGATATCCCTAGGTCTGATTTATAGCCAGGTAACAAAAAATTTAGTTCTCTCTGTAGGAAAAAGATGTCTAGACTTCTAAAGAAATGTGATTTCTAACTAATATATTGGTCCTGCAGCTTCTGGAGAAAAATCAGGGGAGGTTTTATTAAAGCATGTTTTTCATAACTGCATTTTGAACAATACAAGCAATAAAAATGATATATTGTTCTATTATACTAGATTAAAATACTTTGTAACTTGTTTATGATAAGATAAAAATTTATGGCTTAAAGGGCAAATCAATTCTTTAATTAAAGTATAGAAATGTGTATGTATTAATTACAAGGATGGACGAATTTAAAAAAAAAACACAAAACCTTGGTGTGTTTTGAACCTGACCACTTTAATACTTAAACCACATCGAAAATTCTGAGAAACAGAGCAAAAGAATATCTTTTCACACTTTCCACATAATTTCTTTCCATTCTGATTATCACCTGTAGTCATATGAGTCTTTTCATTGGTTTTAGGGTTGTTTTGTTTTTTTTTTCCTAATTAATTGACTTTCTCTTTTAAAAGAGTTGAAGCTTTGAGTACTTTGAGGAAATTGCAACTGCTTTCAATTGTTGAATAATGACAAGAGTTTCTTTTTATATGTTTATGCTTATTTTCTTTCAATAAACTAAATAAATAGGAGTTAAGAGTCTTTGATGAGAGTAAAACTAGTAGAAAAATGGGTAAAACTTCAAGTATTTAATATCAGTTAAGGATTTTGTGGTGATTTTCCTGATTTAGTTATCTGATTACCTTCTACATTGTAGACTTTCTTAAAAAATAAATTTTCTTAACTTGTGGAAGATGGTTATACTGCATACTCATTGATTTTTCAACCACTGAATTGCTTTTATAATATACATATTTTCAAGTAGATATGCTGGAATTTGAACAGGCAGGTTGTGTGGATCTCCATTATTTTGACTAAACACCTTTTGAATGCAGCATGAGAAACCATGAAAAAGCTTCTGTTCATCAGCATTGCTTTGACCTGAAAAGATCCTGTTCATCAACATCACATACAGTAGTGTCAACTACTGTAGAAAGGCAGAGAAATAAAAAAAACGTTCTGAACAGAAGATACAAATCAATGACCACTATACAGAAAACAGCGAGACATCTGGGAGTGAGTTCATAGGCCCAGTTGGAACTCTGTGCGCTATCAATTATAAGCATAAAAATAAAGCACAGGTTTGATTTTTGCCACATGTTGTTTTATGATTCAGAGCCAGAGTCCTCCAACAAAGGTTAAATTAGTCAACAATAATGACTAATTTTCTTGTGTAAGTTTTATGGGCATTATGTGTGGTAAGGAAACCTGTCCTTTATGTCTTTTATCTGCGTAGCAGAGCTAAGATAAGATTCCTACTTCTAAAGATTACACTGCTCATGCATGTATAAATCTAACTTCCATATTTTTGCAGATTTTAGAATGCAGATATATTGCTGCAGTGGAAGAAAGGTGATAACTGCTTTTCAATGCCAATTCAGAATCCAGAGTGTACTAAAGAAATTCTTGAGAAATGTTGATGTCTTCTATTATTTTTCTTTTCACAGAATAACACAGATTCACATAAAAGTAGATTGGGGAAGGGACCTGGAGGGTCCAACCCCCCTGTTAAAGTAGGAGCACCTAGAGCAGGCTGCACAGATTGTGTCAGGCAAGTTCTGATTACCTCCAGAGGAGACGACCACACAACCTCTCTGGGCAGCCTGTTGCAATGGTCTTACACCCTCAAAGTGAAGAAGTTTTTCCTCATATTGAGATGGAACTTCCTGTGTTCCAGTTTGTACCTGTTGCCCTTTGTCCTATCACGTGGAACCAAAGAAAACAGTCTGGCTCCAACCTCTAGACATCCATTCTTTAGATATTTCTAAGTATTGATGAGATCCCCGCTCAGTCTTCTCCATGCTAAACAAACTGGGTTTTCTCAGCCTTTCCTCATAAGATAGTTGAAAATCAGTAAGCACACTGTATAGTCATTGTTTCTCATTTGCTTTTCAGCAAATTTAAGATCTACATCTCTGCTAAGCAAAGCAGAGGAAAGACTTCCTGCACACTGCTGGCATAATCATTATGACCCGGAGCAAAACGTTTATGAGAATAAAAATGCTTGAAAACCAATTCATTGAAAATAATAGGTGCAGCAAAGGTGACATTTATCTCATTAAAAATATCTCAGTCATTGAAAAAAATTGAGTCTGCCAGTGAAAATAAATCTACAAACAACATAAATCTGATCTCGTTCTGAACTGACAAGGATATTGCTTGCATTCAGTGTTTTGGTATTCTAGCATCACAAAGAGTATGCTCAATATCCTACACAATGGATACACAACCTGCAGTTATCAGGCCTCTAACGATA
Organism: Heliornis fulica; assembly: GCA_013399135.1. Classification (NCBI taxonomy): domain Eukaryota; kingdom Metazoa; phylum Chordata; class Aves; order Gruiformes; family Heliornithidae; genus Heliornis; species Heliornis fulica. Next base: position 847,273 of record VXBZ01008987.1, read on the forward strand.
AAGAGGCTAACAAAGTATGAAATGAAAGTTGCCTAAAGAGCAGAATGTCTCTTTTGGCATGTACACATATATTGCTATCATTAATGACAGTTGTAGCTGAATGAAATTAAGATTAGTTAACCATGTAAGCATACATTTAAGAACTGTTACCTAAGTCTCCCAGCTGTGAAAGGGTGACTCCTACGAAAATTGTCAGAAATATGTGCTCATTTATATTGAAATGTTTCTAAAGGCTTTTATTACATTTACCATATAATTTCTGCTAGTTTAAAGCACTAAGTGCTACAAATTATTGTTGCTGTAGTTATATATAATAACCTGTTCCTCTTTAACAGAGATAACCAGGTTGTGGCTTGACTGCAAAACCAGTATATACCAGGAATAAAAAGCTTCTGTATCTGAAAGTCTGTGGATTTGGGTTTTTTTTCCCCCATCTGTATCTGTTTTTTCATTTATCTAAATGAAGACTAGTATTTTCAGTTACAAGTCTTGTCTTGCTTATATACTTAGATAATTCTAGGTACATCACAATCTTTTGATAATTAATGCTATTGGAAGAAACCCGATGCCACTATGCACATTACTGAAGTAGTCTCATTAATTTTAGAAGTACTTTACTTATAATTCAAACATTTTATCTTTATAAAGTTATTATTTTTTTCATTTACCTAAAGCAACCATGTATCCTTCAAAGTTTTCATTGGTTTCCATTTCCCACGTTCCATTGTAATCAGCCGGCATGGTGGCAAGAGCTTAAAACCAACTTCAGACCAAAAGGTGAGTCTGGAAACAGGATCTGCTAAGAGAATGTTTTATAAACCTTTTCATATCTCTTTTTTTTTATAAAGTTTATGGTTTTCTAGATAATACGGTTTAAGGGTCAGAGCAATAACCCTAGAAAACTTTGCCTTCATTAACAAAGTTCTTGAACAGCTGGCAGACAAGGAACACTTTCTGAAATATATAGTAATACAGGATACGATATTACAGTGACCTTTGTAAAGAACTACTAGCTATTATGTGATATCTTTGAAATATATTGAACACAGTGGAAAATTGTACAACCCAGTTAAAGTTTCCAAGGTGAATTTTCTTTTTCATTTCTTTTCTATGTGTCACATTTCCCTATGAAGAACCAGTCTTACAGAGCTGACACACCCAGAACTCCCATTTAAAATCAGTGGAATCTTGAATGTATAACAAATGCAAGGCAGGACAAGAAGGGGAATATTTCTGTTGAATATATTTTTGTTTTCCTTTGATTTTCAAAATATCTGCTTAACAATAGCTGCACTTTTATCAATTACATTTTCATATGTTTAACAGCAAGTTTAGCAAATGTAAAATAAATTTAAATACATCATAATTAGTATCAATCCTACCCTTAAAATTATTTTTAATTACTCTGAAATACAATGGTTTGTGATAGAAGGCTATTTTTCATCCAGTAGTATTACATTATTGTGAGGAAAAACAGACTTCAGTAGTGCAAATAAGCGCATTCAGAATGTGTAACATGCTGTAGAAGTTTATTGGAATTTACAGTAATCACTAAAACCTAATATAAGTTAAGGTTTTAAACTATTTGTCTTTAATTAGTCAAAGTAACTTACTGAGGGCTCTACAGATAGGATAATTGAAGTGATCAGAAGTCCAAACCCACTTTATTTTCTTTCTCCTTTCTTTTAAAAAAATTATTTTATTTAATGGGAATAATATAAAAAAAATGCTAGAAGACTTACTGATCTTACAGTGTCTTCTGTGTGTTTTCACTTCATTAAAACCTAATATAAAATTCCACAAATGCTGAAAAATTATATAGGGATAAATAAAAAAAAGTGAGTTTCTGGCAGCTGAGTTCTTAAAGTACCTTTGCCTGATATTTAACAAGCTAAGAGAAGGAAAAGAAGTTTCAATCTATACCTGCAGGAGATATTAACATCATTTTCAATCATATATCAAACAAAGGCTCAAGGAACTGCAGTGACTCAAAGTTGAAATTAGGTGAGTTCTTAAATGAATGAATAAAGGAAGATATCTGCATTCTTAACCATATAGTTTGTCCATAGACCAGTTTTCCTAGGGAAGTTGGTAATCACCATATGAAATATTTAAATAGAGTAGCTTTCTAAATTGTATGCCTCATTTCAACCACAATTTACTGGGCTGAACACACCTACTTATATATCTGCTTCCAATATAAGAATTTCTAGATTCACTATGAATCTGTATGTTTAAAATATTGTTCGATCATATTATGTAATACTTACGTAATAGGCTTGATTTTACATATCTTTTTGTACTTTCTTAACTTCCATATAGCATCAAGTATAACAAATTATTTATTATTATTTATACATTTTATGTCTATAATAAACATTCTAGAAAAGCAAGAAAGAAAGGTTATCATTCCCATGTCAATCACCCACTGCCATTCAAAATCAGCTATGCAATCAACATCAGTTGACTTATACAGATGCATAATAATCTTAAAGTGCTTTTTCACACTGCTTTTCCAACTGGAAGTTATTCTCATCTTCAGTCTACTAAAGGGATGATGTAAATTTTATAAGTGAGTACTCAGTGTTTTACCTTATATCTCCAAATACCTAGTGGTGGATTTATGAGGAATGAATCAGACTGACTGTCTCTGATCTCCTACTAAAATCAAAGCATACGCTAGAAGCTCATGTTGAGAGATTTTATATGCTCATTGGTTTCAGTTCAGAAACAGCATGCTGCCTATGTAATTTTGGTAAGATGCAGAAGTGATTGAAACTGTATCACATGATGAAAAATTAATGTCCATTAAAAACTAATAAGGAAATAGATGGTTTGATTACTAGATAGATATGCCGAGCTAGGCATGGTCAGTCAGAGAAAATTAATTATGAGATAAGAACATCCTTTACATATCAGGCTGCAATTATTTAATAGTATACTCATATAAGAGTACAGGTTTTCACAATGATGCTTTGTTTATGCCCATGCCTTATTATTTGTTAAAATAACTTTTTTTTTTGGTGTGTGTATTTTGTAAATTCCTGTCATTTTGTCTGAGATAATTTTCTTTCTAGTAGCTGGTATAATGCTGTATTTTGGATTTAGTATGAGAACACACTCATTATTTTAGTTGTCATTAGGTAGTTGTAGTGTCAAGGACTTTTCAGCTTCTCAGACCTTACCAGGAGTACAAGAAGCTGGGAAAAAAAATCCAGAACAGATGACCCAGGCTGGTCAAAGAGATAGCCCCTAGTGGTAGCATGTAATTCTCTGTATAGAGCTGTGGAGGTGAGCTGGGAGGTGGGATCTCTCCTTGAAAACAAACTGGGCACTGTTTTTTGGATTTTTCTTCTGCGTGTTGTGTGCAATTTTATTTGTGAGTCACTTGTTTTTGCTATTATTATTCTATTCCTTTTTATCCTATTAAACTCTCTTTATCTCAACCCATCAGGTTTTTCCTACTCTCCTCCCCAGCCCCTTGGGGAGGAAGGGGTGAGTGAGAGGCTGCACAGTGCTCAGTTATCAGCTGGGGTTAAACTATAGCTCCATATGAGAAATTCTCTTGGCACATGTTTACCCAACAGCTTGAAATAACTCTTTTGAACCTTTTCAGATAAATGTGAAACTAGGAGATTTTAAAACACTAAATTTAACCAATCAAATAACTGGCTAAGTAGGGAATTAATGAAAAATGAAATACTGACTTGATAGACTTCTGTTATGTTTGATGAGCTTGTAAACAGTGTTGAGGTCCACAAAGAGAATTTTTAGTTTCCAAATCACTACCACGCTCAAATGTGTGCCTCAGTCATATGGAACCAAGACACAGCATAGACGATGTCAACACAATTTGGCTTTAAAGCCCTGTGTGGTTAATTGTAGGTCTGCAGTTCACTGACCCACTGCGTCCTCAGTGTTCACTTGGGTCTGTGCCTTGTTAGCTATATTGACCTGCCACTTGTCACATTTCAGCTTTATAATTTTGACTTATTATCCACTTCAGAGCTTAGGAATTATTATGTGTGCTCTGTGTTTATTGATAATATACTACATACAGAGAGACTAACTCTCAAAATAGTAAACCAATATTTTCTTCCTATGCCATAGATTTGGGGAAATGGAGAAAAGGTGCCTTCTCCTAATCATTGGGATTATTTTCTTCTCGGCATCCTTTCCTTGCAAGACCACCAGTAAAATCATTAGTGATGCCCTGTATAGCATTTACTGGCTGTGGCAATAGGGGGAAAGAGGTGTTTTCTTCAGGCTTTCTTAGCTGAGTGTTAAAAAACAAAGCTGTCAGTTCATAGCATGGTTCAGGTTTCAACCCAGGGATAAGTTTTATGGCTAAGCAATAAGACCTTGCAAATAAAGCAAAGTAATGGAAAAACAAAAGTATTTTGTTAAAAGCCTATGTAACTATATAAAAATATTTGTGTGTGAAAAAACAAAGATGGGTTTTCTTGTCTCTGTCATGCAAATCAGGATTGATTAGTAGCAGTTTGAAACAAAACATCTCATGAAAAGAGGCCAGACTGACAAGATTAAAAATTGAGGCCCAAATGTTTCTGTGGAATGAGTCAGCTGTCATGGATGCTACTTCTAACATTTGCCTCCAGATCCTCTAACTGCATCTGAGACCTGCCCGGAAGAGAAATCCTCCATGGGTAGCTTAGTAAATTTCAGTATTCCTGCTACCTGAAAGAGCTGGTAATGCACTGTCCTTGGCAAAAATTGTGCTGTAAAGCAGTGTTAGGAGCACTATATAAAGAACAGAGCTACTGGTCAAACAGAATTTCTGTAAACCTTTGGGCATGGTATTTTGAAGACATGATAGCATGCTTCCCACTCTGTCCTCGCCTTATTTCAATTTCCTTTTAAATTATCTAATATGCATATATAACACAGGAGAAAAATGCCTTGTACTCCCCCAGTCAGCCCCTACGCTCATCATACTTGACAGCTGGGACTTTTGCCTATACTTACTTGATTGTTGTTTAACACACAGAAATATGGTAAGCTCTGTAAGTTGTTCTTAGCAGCTGAATTCCCCTGAAGGATTCAGACAGAAGCAGCATGGTCACAGACACCTATTAGTATTTTTAACTTGTTAGCACATGTGCACTCACTAGGTTTATTTTTATTTTTAAGAAATTAATCACTTGAAATGTATTCAGTGATGGCTGCTACTGCAAAAACTGTCAGAGGTGCTATCTCACCAGGCTTGGGGCTCTGTTCAGCACAAACACGAGTAGTCACATTATGACAACTAAAAGTAAGTTGGAGGGAAGCAACCTGCTTCTTGTCAGTATGTAAGATGGCTTGCAGGCCTTGCAGATTCTGCTGGGTGAAGGTAGATGTCAGCTACTGGGCAGAAAAAGTACTAAGAAGTGGCAGGAGCAGTAGGAGAAACGTGTACAGCTGAAGAGGACAGAAACAAAAAGTGTTATTTACAAAATATGTTCAGCAAATAGTATTTGATTGCAGAGCTGTTAATGGTTGCCATGCCCCAATATAAAATGTGACAACTACCTTGCATGTGCCTAGCTTGTAAGCATTCCTGCCAGGTCAGATGGAACCATGTATAACCAACCCACCTCCGTGTCTTGGAGTTAGGTCTCTGGCTTCTTACTCTTAAGCTTGCTTACTTGTTCTGGTCTGGACCTTGCAGAGAAGGAATGGAGGTTTGAGCAGTTGTACATATGGTTGTTAGGTAAACACTTGTTACTTAATGTCAGTTCTTAGCTGATCATGCCAAAACAGAAATCTGCAGGAGCAAACTTTTTTGATGCCTAAGAGAAGGGAGAAGTCCCTCATTCCCATCTCAGTAGAGGAACATGTCTGACATCTTTTTGACAGAACAGTAGGGGCAGGTTGCAAGTGCTGTGGTAATGTGAAGATGAACATATAACTTGGTGAGGATGTACATATAACTTGCAGTTATGTCAGTTTGATACATTTACTTTTTATCTTCATTTTAAGTAAAGATGCACAAAAATATGTTTTTAATGACTCAGAAATAAAATAATTGGCTTTCTGCCATTGGTTTTGGTTTTTTTTTTCTTTTGATCGGTGACTGTCTTTAGTCATTATCTCTTACTGCATCTACTTTCATTGATGGACTTGGATGCAGGTACTACACACTGTATCCTCTTCTTCAACTAAGGACTTTGTCTTAGCTATTGGAGATTTCACAATGTCACTAGTGATAATGTAACTGATTTTGATAATAGAAGGTCATCCAGTGGGTCCTACTGGCTTGAGAACTCACTTCTATTAAAGTGGTTTGCAGTATGAAAAATTATGCTCTAGAGAATTAATTGCCAATGGATAAAACTGACTTTGATTTTCAAAATAAATAAGGAATACTGAATTTTCACCTTAGTTCTCCTGAACACTTATTCAATCCACAGGGTTCAAGGAAGCAGGTAAAAGTCATTAGCCTTTGTAAAATCAGAAAAACCTAGATACCAACATGGTTTGGCTAAGGTAATGTAATAAGCCACTAGTCAGAGCAAGTTAGTGAGTATAACCCTTTAGATTATCCACTAAAACATGCTTCCTCCTGGGCTAACTTTAAACCTGAACCCAGTTTAAGTGTTTTGTCATTGCAAGTAAGGCTAAGTTTTCCCTTCAACGATTTTTTTCAGGGTCTGAATTCACTGTATGAGCTGTGCATTAATAGCTGTAACTGTAATCCATAACTTAATTGTATTTATTCGTGGTAAAGTTTTGTAATTGCAACTGCCCCTTCTTATCTTTGTCAGATAAAGGTTGCATTACTCAGACATTGAACTGAAATACAGATTGATGGGTTTTGCATTAAAAGAATCTAGAAAATGCAGTATTTCTTTGATGCTTCTATGACAAGCACAATTTAGCCAAGAAAATGTGTATCTCCTTTAGCTTGTTCATGCCTGACTATAAAAGCTGAGATGTCATTTTAATGCAGGGTCTCATCCGTAAGAGTAGCATTTTAAAGTATCCATTTCATCCAACAGAAATACTCCTTTTACATCATCTGGAGAACACTTCATAAAGGGATGCTTTCCTAGGCCTCGAGATTTCATGCACCTCCCAAGTGGTGTAATTTGATGATGGAGAGATTTTGCTTAAAGTTCTAGAATGCAGATGAACAGAAAATGTCATATCAGCTGTTGGAATTAGTGCACAATTTTGAATTCAATGTAATCATTTAGAAAAAGATTAAAACCATCCTGGTGATAACCTTAAGGATCTAAAGCCACTGTCCCAGAAGGACTGCAAATTAGGTCCAGATATACCGATAAAAACCCACAATAATATTCTGCCTGTTCACTCTGTTGCCTCCAGTGTAGAGCAGTTACAGAACTGTTATCCTAGTGTTAGGAAAATCCCTAGGTAGGTGAGTGTATCTATTTTCTGAATGTTTTCTTTTTGCCATGAATCAGTTTTACTGCTTCAGTTAGAAAAAAATTACTAGCTTAGTAATCCAGAAGCAAATTCTTCTGGGTAACTGAATGCTCTCATCCTGTGTTGTTGTATATCCCTTAGAACATAGGCATAAGTCTCTATTTCCCGTTGAGTAAGAGATGCTCTGTGTTGTAAATCTCATAAATTTATTTCTCAGAGTGCTGCACGGTTATCCATTTCTGCTTGCAACTCCAGGTCCACAACAGCACTCCTGCTGTGGGAAAGGCTCTGGCTTCATTCTTCCATATCCTATTTGAGAAACTAAGCCAGTGTTTAATTCTCTAATGCATCCTGGAACTTGTTAGAAAATAATTTGTTGTAGTAACAATGGCATTTAGATGTATGTCTGTCTTTGTGGTGAATTTCTGGCTTTAAGTTGACAGCTATTTGATAGAAGTAGCATTTAGGCATTAAGCATAAATCTTTTAAAAAAATTGAAGAATCCAAATATTGTCTGATGCAGTTACATAAATCAGTATACTCTGTGTTACTTAAATACAAATGCAACATACCTGACACTGCAAGATGGCTCTTTAAGCATATATATAATTCATCAGTCAGTTGAAGAATCATTGGTGGTGGACCAAGCAATATAACTTGGTTCTTAATGGCAGTGCTATCATGTGGTTTCAGGAACTGGATGCACATGCATGCAAAGCAGGCAAAGGGTCATTTACATCTGATTTATTGATGTTGCCACTAGATGTCTGAAGTGAAATAGGAATTAATAAATATGGTAATTTCAGTTTTTGATAAAAAGTACCAGGTATATTTAATTTAGAAGAAAAAATAAAAATAAAGTTTCTTAACATCTGTATTTTAGAAGAAAATTTATAAATATAGATATATGTATGCAGAATGGCAGACTGTCCTTCACTAGAAGAGTAAAAGAAATTAGTAAAATAATTGAACTAGGTGATAACTAAATGGAAATACTGCAGCCTAAATATATTCTCAGATCAGGAAAGGATTCCCCAGAAATTCAGTCATGATCATGATGATAGGTTTCTCTAGTTTATATGTGAAAAGCAAGTTAACCTAAGTATCTGATTCAGAGAGTTGCTTATAAAACAGTATTTGAAAGTTGCTTTTCCAAATTCCCATTAAAAGCTTCTGAGACATGGTAAGAACTATGCCAATGAGCTTTTTTTTCATATACTGAGTGGAGGAAGGGAGGGAAGGGCGAAGGGAGGAAGGGTGGAAGGAAACAAGGAGGGAATGAAATTATCCTTATTGATGGTTGCATTTTTATCTGTAATCCATTAGATAGTTTGTATAGCTTCTGTAGAATGTTGCCAAGAAGAAGCTTTTGCCAAAACCTGAATGCATAAGGCAGAACAACCATATTTACCTCTGTCTTGCTAAAACTATTTGCTACTTTTGCAAAATGAAAGTATCCAGTCAGATCTCTAGAGATTTTTTCCACTTGACCCTTTCAGATTCTATTTGAAGTTGCAGTTTTTAGTTGTTTGGTTTTATCTCAAATGCATGGGAATTTCCAGATGATCTGAGGTTTGAGCAGAGAAAAAAAAACAATATGGAAACAAATATCTTCACACTGTCAGGTGTGTGAAAGCAGTGCAAGTGAAGCATCAGCTTTGGCCTCTATGATAGCAACAGTGAAAAAAGCTGGGAAGTATTTCTTCAGTGCCATTAGACTCTTAAGAAGAATCTAAAATGAAATGTGCTGAAAAAGAATGTGTTACTTATAAAAATATACATAAATGTGTAGTTTTTTCTTGCTTGCCAAGCACAAACTGATGTTTTTGAGATATCCTATATATCTGTTAGTATGATATTTATCACTGTCTTTGGTTTCTAGTGTAAGACAACGGAAAAAGTATCATGGAAAAGAAAGTGTTTTGGTTATCAAGGTATTGGCTCCATTGCTTCCTAGTTGAAAGATGAACTTTTTTGGGAGATGAACACTGCCTGAATTAGCTGTTTTGTCATGAAATCACAACTGATGTATACGTGCATTTAAAAGTAGACAGTCTGTAAGAAAAAAATCGGCATGTGAGGGGAAAAATAGTCCCTTTTTCTCCTTGTGACTAATATAGCTCATCTTTAGCCGCCAGTCCTAAGGATTCAAATAGCACCATGTAACAGTGACAGTGGCAAAGTACAGCAGAGTTGGAATGTGTAAGAGCCCTACAAAAGGACAGCTGTGAAATTGCTTTATGCCTGCCATTCATTGGAATATACTTTAAAGGCTGATTTGCTATCTCTGTCCAACAACATATCCTTCACTTGTGAGTAAAGGTTATATTACTGCGTGGCAATCAGATATTCTTAAGTTTCAAAGAAGACATCATATAATTATTATAGCCATTTATGTAGTGTCTATTAAATGACGGCTCATTAGACTCAGTTTGCAATGGGATGCTTTAAAAGTTCAGATTTAATGAAAGCAGCCTCAAACTGTTCCTCTTCCCCCCATTAATATATTTTTCATTAGTGTCTGACCATGCAGGCTGCTCAGTAATCTGCCTTTTATCTAGCCGGCCACTTTGACATAAGTTTTTGCTTTCTGTCAGTGGATAGTATTGCGTTTTAATAGTTTTCTTATCAAAGTAGAGATCTCAGTATCTTGCAGAATCCCATTCAAGTACATTTGCAATGCAGACAGTAGATTGAATTTAGATATTTACAACAAGTAAAAATATTTACATTAATCTTAAGCATGGAAATACTGACTTTTGAAATTCTCAGTGCAATTACAGGTAGTTTTGCTATCATTTCAAGGAAGAAAAAAAAGACTGAAGAAAGTATTATTTCAGCAAATACTTTTGTTGTGAAGAGATCAGCAAATAGTGAAATGCCGCACGATATAGCTTTACAAGGCTGAGTCTTCTAAAATTAAGGGCCACTTGCACCAGAAAGTGAATGGCTATGAAGAAAGGGAAATGTTGCTTTCCCTAAGTTGTGTCATGAACACATTTTTTGTTATCCTATGGAATGCAAATGCACAACAGCACATAATACACTCCAAAAAAAGGCTCTAGTGAGTCCAGAAAGGGCTTTAATTCACACAGGAGTATCTCTGATAACAAGTGCCCCTTGCTGTGGATACCTGTTGCCATTATTTTTTCTCTTGACTTACACAGACATTTTTAGGAGGAAGAATTACCAGACAAGATAATAAGCCTGCTGTCCTGTATTTAGGCACGTGGTCCAGTGTCTTGAGGTTTTATGCTTCAGAGATGCACTGTAGTGAACCAGCTCTGTTATTGAAAGCTCTATTTATTTTGCTAGTGATAATTTTGTGGTAATGGGGCTTTTTTATATTCATTGTGCAGGGAGGAATGAAATGAAGAACAATGTTATTTGCTTTAATTGGAAATGTACTCTTAGCCATTTCAGCTTCAAATCTTCAGTGTCTGATGAAAGAACCTGGTTAATCTGAACTGATTTTTTTTTTTGTACTGAAAATTATTCACATACTTCAGGGGAATATGTGACCAAGAAGGCAACTAAATATTCCTGAAGTTACACAAGATGGAGTGGGAAGTGCTACATGACACTGGGACAGATTTTCAAAGCATTTATGTGACTGAAGAGGGAAAAAGGTCTCCTAAAAAATCCACAAGATGTTCAAAATAATTAGGTGCTTATTACCTGATAATTATATTTTATGGTTAAGCACCTGATAAGGTTTTTAAGTGACCTGTCTGTTTATTTGGTCACAAAAATGAATTTGGAAATATAGTGAAAAATGTAATCTGGGAGCTGGAAACAGAAATGGAATTTTGTGTAATGCGATACTTCAATGACTACATGGCAGACTTGCTTTGAGAGAAAAATACAGTGTAATGGATTATACCTATGGTGCAAAAAAAATTCTTTGAAATAATCTCTCATACATTTTTGGGAGACATTTGCCTTGTGTTCCATTGTGCAAAAGATGACCAGAAAAGTTTCTAATGGAAATTTGGGTGGTTTTTTATTACTTCAGGAATTGGAAACAGACTGTTCACAGACTATTTTCTGTGCAGCTCTGACGTTTTACTTATTTTCTGTTGTGTTTGATAGGGAATGAGTCATCTGTTTCTGCATCACTTAGGACAGTGTGAAATGTAGTTTTGCAGTTCTTGTTTGTCTAGCTCCTAAGTCAGCCCCCGTGTCTGAGATTGGTTGAAGCCAATTTCAGACAATGTTGGATGATGTGTTACTGCTGCAGAGTCTTGTGAAAGTCTGTTCTGTACTTTCTGCTGTTTCTTAGGTATAATAGGTTTAAACTGACAAGTAATTCCTTCCAAATTCTTTCAGAGTAATCTTTGAGCAGCTCTTAGAGACTGAGAGAGGATGTGTGTTTATATCTGAAATAATGGAACATATGTGTTGGAATAAAGTATTAGTGATGACTAGCATTCCAGCTAGTGGTATTTTAAACCATATGTTGCTCTTAAGGTATGTCCTGTTGAACAATCAGTGATACCGTGGAGAGAGCCGACTGCATTTCAGTGAACTACATGATTGTACATAAAAATGAGTGTTTGGAGGAGCTGCTTGATTGTGTGTTTGAGTAAGTTCTTTGTATATAATGCAGTGTATATAAAATGGTGCTTTTCTCTCCTTTCCTCTCCAAAAATAAACCTGGAAATGTCAACATCAAGAATGGCAGCATGTTTCTTGACAGGATGAGTGAAAGATCACAAAGTCATTTCACAGAAGTACTACTGCAATGTGTTAACTTGCTCTGCATGCCCTTAACATGTCCAGCTGGAGAGAAGTGTTGGAAATTGTAATGGTTATGGCTAGTAAGCATCAGTATCTTGGTAATAAAAGACAAATTGAATCATGCTTATTTAGAATTAGAGAAAGGGAGCAACGATCGTCTGTAAGTCTTGTTGCACTTGATTGATTTGCCCCATATAATGTGGTTCTAAGCACCAACAAATTATTATGTCAGCTGCTTTGTGTTGTAAATGCCTCTGTTTTGTAGTAGGTGCACTAACTAGAACTTGAGAAAAATTGGGTAGGGACATCGGAACAGATGGGAACCTTCCAGTTTAAGTGTAACTTTGAATTAAAGTACAATTTTGCATTACCTCTTTCTTTACCTTTTCCCATATTTCATTTCATGCACTTCTGTACTGTTGCTTTCCATAGCTTAAAGGGGAAGGGAAAATAAGCCAACCAAACAGATAAAAGATAACTCTTAAAATAATTCCAAAGTGTTGAGAAAAGCATTCTTAATTGCTGCACTTCTTTGCAGTTTATTGCTGACAATCGAGATCTGTATACTTGCAGAGAATCATAGAATACCAGACTAGTTTGGGCTGAAAGGGCCCTCAAAGCCCAGCTAGTTCCACACCCTGCCATGGGCAGGGACACCCTGCACTAGTCCAGGGTGCCAAAGGCCCATCCAGCCTGGCCGCATGCACAGACAAGTTCTAAATGTTAGCGACTTTATAATGCTCATGTACCATAACTGTTCATGCTTCAGCTTCAGTCATGAACTTGTCAAATAGCCAAACATTTAAATACAGTATTTTAAATTTGAAATGCTCTTGTCACGGTATTGACATTTTAATTTGCCCAGCATTAGAACTGTGTTGTACCATGTGTAAAATGGTCTCCTGTTATGTCGAGTTAATAACCACAGACTGTTTCTCATCCTTCTTTCTCTCCTGCTCCTTTAATAAGAATATGCCCCTTATAAGAGGGAATATTATTCTGCCTCCATAGTGTAGAAGCTTCATCTTGATGCAGTCCTATTGAAGGGATTGGTGAAGAACTGAAATGCCATTCTGCTCAAATGTTCATTGTGCTTACTTTTTATTAGCTAGTAATGCAGAGAAAGTGCTTGCCCTGGTAATAAAACACATGGTACTGAAGGGATTCTACTTTTGTGCTAGACAAGAGTAAATAATGTAAAAAAAAAATTTGGCTTAAGATTAGAAAACCTCTTTAAAATGGAAATAGCAGGACCATATAGGTAGTATTCCAAGGCAAATCTATTACTAATAGAAGATGAATCTGTTATGTGATTACAGATGAGACTGTCCAAAAAGGAATATAACACGAAATGATGTGTACTACGCAAGTTTTATTAATGTTGTACTGGAGAAATTTTGCTTTTTAGTGTAGACTTAAATTTAATGTAGTAGTCAATCAAATGATAGACATTGATGAAAGTGGATGTATCTAGTGGAGCACATCCTTCATGCCATGTCAGTAGACTATTACCCTTTACTGCTCTGTCTCATAAGAGACTCTTTAGGACTCTAATGCACTTTCTTATTATATGCTATTTGCCATTAAATCCTCTTGTGCTTATTTTACAATAAAACTGTTACATAGATCACACTGAGCAATTCTTCCCATCCTTCAAAGTCAGACTGTTACATAAATGTAGACTGCAACCCTAACTCATATTTCAGTTCTGCTTTCCGTAGATTGTGAGTCAGTGTGTGTCCATGGAATATATCGGTGTTGTGGCCTGAAATGCTGTGATCTTCTGGAGTTTTAAACAAAAGCCTCAAGGAATGAAGAGTTTATACACTGGAATCGGCCTAGTGACTCTGGTACTGCTAGAACCCTTATCTTACAGAGATACCAGGGGAAGGAAAATCCGAGTGGCATCGATAAAATAGGCAATGGCTGTTTGGTGTCTTGCAATACAAGAATTAGGGGGAAGCACATCATAATAACAGGTAGCAGGTTCAAGGAAACAGAAAGGTGTTTTCTCAAAGAGGGTTTTTGTTAGAAGTTTAGATTGATCTCAAAAGTGACTGGAGAGTTTTATGAAAGGAAAAATATGGTGAAAGCCATTGAATACATAGATAAAAATCTTTGGACTTGAGCAACAGGTCAGAACAGGCTGGTAGAACATTGTGGTATAATATTAGTCATGTGAGGAAATCACAAAGGGCAGTTTCTGCATACATGACGCTAAAGACTATATGTGAAGATTAAATGGTCTAGCAAAATTAAAGTAATTTCACAAGATTAATTAATTCATTTCATTTCACAAAATTATAATTT
>VXBZ01008987.1:861851-904112 GCA_013399135.1 Heliornis fulica
ATACATGTATAATGTATAGATTAGATTAGATTAGATTAGATTAGATTAGATTAGATTTGTACTCACATCAAATATCCAATCTTGAAGTACTGAGATAAATGATTTATACCCTTATTTTCCCCACTAAAATTAATATGTATGTTTTGAATTACTCATATAAAACAGAAATGAAATCACTCTCCAAATCAAAATATCACCTGTACAGATAATTCTGTTAGATTGAACATAATTTATTAAAAAATATTAGTGCTGCTAATTTTTCTTCTTTCTTGTCCAACTCTTAAAAGACCATTGTGCTTAATCCTTTTCCTGTGTTTGTTATGTAATGAGACAGGTAGATGACATGATGGACAATCATAAATGCCATGAAAAAAGGCCGCTAACTGTCACACTGTTTAATCTTTATTGCTAAGTTATGTTGAAAAACAGGTGAAGAGGACTCAGAAGTATCCTTTCTGTGAGGAGGCTCTTAAACTACTCATCTGTCTAATCTTCTGTGCACTGTGAGACAGTGGGACTTTTACTACTTAAACCAGTAAAAATGCTTATCACTACTAACGAATTATGTTTAGAATTTACTGAAGTGATTGGAACCTTGGATTAGCACAGTGAAGTTTAAAATAAATGTTTGCTTAATCCCAGCAAGTAGGTTATTTGATATTTTNTATGTGAAGATTAAATGGTCTAGCAAAATTAATTTCACAAGATTAATTAATACCATTCATTTCACAAAATTAATTAATAATTTTCATTTCATAATATTAATTAAAATTAAAATATATGGCTTAATTTGTGTTCTTCTGTGCCAGTAAAGTAGTTTGGTATCTATTAAAAAATCCTGGATTTCTAGACTACAGAAACAATAAATGAACAGCCCTTAGACATACATGTATAATGTATAGATTAGATTAGATTAGATTAGATTAGATTTGTACTCACATCAAATATCCAATCTTGAAGTACTGAGATAAATGATTTATACCCTTATTTTCCCCACTAAAATTAATATGTATGTTTTGAATTACTCATATAAAACAGAAATGAAATCACTCTCCAAATCAAAATATCACCTGTACAGATAATTCTGTTAGATTGAACATAATTTATTAAAAAATATTAGTGCTGCTAATTTTTCTTCTTTCTTGTCCAACTCTTAAAAGACCATTGTGCTTTCTTTATGGATGTCACTACAAAAGTTTTCAGTTCTGTACCTGATCCTCTGCATTTGATAATTCTCTGTGCTTTCCAAATCCTGATGAAAGTGTAGGAAACATGTAGAAACATGTTCTACTCTGTCAAACCTTCTAATGATTACATGTTCTGAGCACACAACTTGAATTAATCCTTTTCCTGTGTTTGTTATGTAATGAGACAGGTAGATGACATGATGGACAATCATAAATGCCATGAAAAAAGGCCGCTAACTGTCACACTGTTTAATCTTTATTGCTAAGTTATGTTGAAAAACAGGTGAAGAGGACTCAGAAGTATCCCTTCTGTGAGGAGGCTCTTAAACTACTCATCTGTCTAATCTTCTGTGCACTGTGAGACAGTGGGACTTTTACTACTTAAACCAGTAAAAATGCTTATCACTACTAATGAATTATGTTTAGAATTTACTGAAGTGATTGGAACCTTGGATTAGCACAGTGAAGTTTAAAATAAATGTTTGCTTAATCCCAGCAAGTAGGTTATTTGATATTTTGTAATTTTCATGTTATAAAAAGGGTCTTGGTTTTTTTACCTCTAAAATTTGAAATTAAGAATTGTCTTCACAGTATGTGTATGAAATACCTGTCATATCTGTGAACTAGGATTGATAGATGTGCAATCTGAAAATGTGAAGTGTATCTCAAGAGACCCATTTCAGCATTATCTTGTCACCTCTGCAATGCTAACAAAGATTTTCATAAAGGTAGTTAATTTCCTATCTCCTCCAGTATATTCTAGCTGTTTCTATTGGTTTCACAACAAGTGCTCTCTTTGGACTTGTCCTCGTTAATCTTTGAATACCTTATTAGATGATACTGGGCACTATCTGCTACCTTAAATGCTAGAATAGAGGGCAGTGTGTTGCCATGCATTGATATTGTTGACTTCAAGGTTAGGCAGTTCCTTGAGTTTTACCTTTTATGCCTTTTTTGCACAAGGATGGTAACAGATGCACAGAGATAGAATGCACGTTGCCACCAGTGTTCTAGAGCAGTAACACATTAACAACTAAATCGGCTAGGATCTTAGAACTGAAAGTAACATGGAGAATATAAAATGATAATTAATAAATCAGTAATTAGGCGGGTCCCTGATTTATTTTACATGAAGTATTATATTCAGAGTGCAAATTACCCATTTCATATGCCTCATGCTTTAAAAAAGTGTCTAATGAACAGCAGGTTAAACTAAGCCCCACATTCAATACATTCATGATAGTACCACCAGTTTGGGGTTTTTTTTTTCCAAACTTGGTCACTGCTTTGATGAAAGCTACCCTGGGTATATTCCTGTGCCTCTGTGGATTTAAGATAACTAAATTCTTGTCTGTTTCTTGTACACAGTAGATGGTGAATACTTGAGAAGCAGCATGTGTCTTAAGGAGTCTTACTATTCGTATCAGTGGAGTTAAGAATTGGATAGTAGAAAATTGTCAACCAAATTATCTCTTTACTGTAGTCTGAACACTGAAAATGGGAGCTTTACCTAAAGAAACAAGGTCATTCAACAAGAGGTGGAAATAAATAAAGTAATGCTGCGGCTCTACTTAAGTGAAACTTAAGCGACTTCTCACTTAAGTGAAACTTAAATAAATGCAATTCTTGAGAGATTAGTGTGATTTTAATTTCCAGCTGCTATAAAAAATACCCCACAATGTCTGGTTTTTGCTGCTCTGCTCTCTGCAGAGACTAATTTTAAATGTACACAACCAAGAACCTGAGATTAAGGAAGTGGTTTTTTGCATTGATGTTTTTAACTATAACTGAATGTACAAAAGGTCTGCTTAATAGCTACTGCACTGGCAGAAACCAGGAAGCCCCTTTTCACAAATTTATACAAAAAACTTTGCTTTAATTTTAAACACTTCCAAGAACCCTGCTTCAAAATCCATAGGAAAGACGTGTCCTCCAGCCTAGAGTCATTGGCTTTTGGGCAGGTAGGTACTTTAGGTTAGGTTACTTTGAGGTTAGGGTACTTGGCCCATTTCTGGCACTTGAACATGGTGCTCTGGCGAGTGTCACACGTGGCATCTTCTGCTTCTCTTGGAAGTCAAGTGGGAATTGATAGTGGGGATATGTCCCAAATTTGTCTATTGTCAAAGTCAGCAGAATGTCCTCTGCTGGACATGGCAGATAACAAGTTGTTCAAGGTTTATGGAAACAAACAGCATGACTAATTTTAAACATATTATTTAGAGAACATCATAATGGAAACAATGAATTAACATAATTTCCTTCACTAAAGGAAATGGTTGCTGCTACAGAGTAAGAGGTTGCAATTATAATGACAGGCAATTGAGATGATGTGAAGAAAATGTATTCAAAGATAAATATTTCTGAAGTTCCTGTATTTTATGTAAGTGAACTGTGGAAGCACTTCCTGAGCTTGCTTTTTCTCCATTATTAGAAACAGGTTACATTCCTTCTGGTTGATAAGCCATTAGTTACTAGTACAGTGCTAAATTTGCCCTTTTATCAAATGACCCAAAGGGGAAAAGCTGTCTGTTTGATTACAATAATAATAGCTTTGAACAATTGGATTTACTTAGCTAGATGCTAACTGATCCATTTACAACCTTCTGCAAGAAGAGCTTGTGAATATTACACAGGACCGCAGGGATCTGGAGGCAAAAATTAGAAAACAACTGGTGAATTAAAGGTTATGGACTGCCAAGTTCTATTGAGGGAAAACTACATTTCAAAAAGGGTGCCAGTTAGTGCTGAACATTAAAAAGAATTATGCAAAGTTGAATTGTGGATAGTGGTGTGAACCATCTCTTTATTGTGTAGTTTCATTTTTCACATGAGAGGAAAATATAGGTGGCCAGAAAAAATTAAGATCTGTTACAAATCACAGAATCATAGAATTACGGAATGTCAGGAGTTGGAAGGGACCTTGAAAGATCATCTAGTCCAACCTCCCTGCCTGAGTAGGATCACCTAGATTTGATCACATAGGAACTTGTCCAGATTGGTCTTGAGTGTCTAGAGAAGGAGACTCTACAGCCTTTCTGGGCAGCCTGTCCCAGTAATCTGTCATGAGAAATTTGAGTTCATTCCTTATTTTCCATTGCTCTCTAACTTTCCTTGGGGCTGGAGTGGAGGTTGTATGTGGTTATGAAATCAATAATTTAGAAACTTGAAGGAAAGAAGTTATTTCAATAGTCTTACAAGAAAAACAAATGACTGCTGTGCTGAAATTTGACAGCTGGGATATCCCCAACCTTGTGTAAGGTGATAAGTAACATTTTCAGTAGACAGATATTTGTAATTTCACTTAAGCAGAATGGCATTTTTCACCTGGGATACACAGGTTTCTGACCCTTTTCCATCTCCTACAACCTTTCTGCCTTATTTAACTGTAATCAATGTTGACCTCTCCCACTCCAAGTACAAGAAAACTTCCTCACCATTAACTGCTGGTCTGTGTATCAGTCAAGAGGGATATGCATTTAGCTACAGTAACACAGCTAGGTGGATTTACACACTCTTCCAAGAAAAAGTGCTTCTTCATGTATCTGGCTGACTAAAGTCAAGTGTAATACCCACACTTCTGTAGGCATGAGTATTATGTGTTGCCAAGAAAAGAATTACAAGGGAACTTAAAGTAAACAATTGCATTACATATGCTTGTACTTCTAAGTAGTATAAGCCACAGCTGTTGCAATAGTAACTAAGAATTTACATATGGAGGGAGCATTTTTCACCTCTTTATTACATGGGAATGCTTCAGTCTTCATGGGTAATTTCTGTGTAATATCTGATGTAACGTAAAAACCCAAAATTTTGCAAAATTGAATTAGATATCCATTACAGCACATCTGGTGCTACACTCATAATACAGTTGAAAGACCACAGTTCAGAAAGTTTATCATCCTCACTGTACTAAATTTGTAGCTTATGACTGTTTCTGAAACTCCATTTCATCAGGCTTAATAACAGTGCATACTTTAAAACTGTCTCTCATTAGTAGAAATTGGCAGCATTTGTTGCTATTTACATAATGAATGTCTAAAATTTCTCTATCTCAGCACTGGGTTCCCTAAGAAGGCAAATGCAACACTATGCATAAGGGGTTGCAGCAGAGCAGGGAAGGGTAAATTCCTACTTCAGAACACCTCAGACTCTCCCATAGCAACTTCCCTAATAGTTAAATGTGAAAATGGCTAATGGCAGGTGTTCCAGGAGACATGAAATACTGTGTCATGTGCTAAGGGTCTGATACACCCAGGTATCAGAGGCTGTGGTTTGGATTTGTACTGAAAACAGCCTTGATAACAAAGGGATGATTTTGGTGTTGTTGAGTGATGTTTAACACAGAGCCAAGGCCTTTTCTGCTCCTCACAGCACACACCAGTGGGAAGGCTGGGGGTGCCCAAGGAATTGCGAGGGGATTCAGCCAGGACAGCTCACCCCAAGGACCAACAAGAGAAAAAAAAAAAAAAAGAATGGCCAGATATTGGATAAAACATTTAGAAAATAATTGCCCCTTCCTCATGCTTCTGTAAATACTGTTTATCCAGAGCATCAACCCATACCTTCACTTATTTTGAGAAAACATACTTTTATTTTTGGTGGAATATTTCGAGAGAAGCACTGCTCCATTGGAGCTGATGGTAAAACTCTCACTGGCTTCAGGATTTAAATGAAAGCCACATACTAAAGCTCTCATTTGCTTTCATACAATTACAATTCAACATCTGAAAAGAAAACAACCTGAATGCCCCTTGCCAAGGCTATGGAAGGATGATTTCCACTTTAAGTATCTTATTTTATACCAAACATTCTGATTTTGGTGTAGTTAAGAATTATGGTATGCACACATTTATGGTGTTTAGTATTTTTAATTGGCATTTCTAAGAATAGTTTTATTTGCAGTTATTTTACAAAAACTGATTTGTTAAAAATATTTTATTCTGACTATACAGTTCTAACACAATCTTCATTTCTGTATTTGCTCTTGTTGCTGATGATGTTCATAAGTAGCATCTGGTGATCTGGTGGTAAGTCTGTAAATTCTACTGTTCTTCACTCAGCAGTAGGCTCACTGTACCTTCTTAAAGACCTGCTTACACTTGACTCCACACACTCTTATTTCCTAGGAAAATAATAAAACAATACAACTTTTACATAGGACACATGCATTATACATTCCTGTGTATGTCCAGCTTAATTTGAATCAACAGTTTTATATCAAATTAAATTGGTAGCTTGTACATATTTTAACCTATTTTTAATTCTAAAAGAAACCAGCTCAGAAGGGAGCTCTTTCCTTTCTGGTGAAAGGTGAAGTTAATTGGGGATCTCAACAGGTTTTTGAAATTGGCATTCTCTATTTTTGATACATAAAGAATTTATTTGGGGATGTATTTGAACAAACAGTTCTGAATCTGTCTAGTAATGACTGGTAGTTCAAACCTACATAACCAAAAATCAGCTGAAATACCACTCTAGAAAACCCAGTGATGATGGCTAGAAAAGGACAGGCCATTGTGTACGGATTTGAACGAGCTCTATCAACCACAGCACACCAGTGAGTTTTGACTGAACTTGATCATACTGGATGCCTAACGCTGTCTGTTGTTCATTTATGTTCCTCAGGAGCTTTTCAGAAATCCCTACCTACTAGGCACTGGATCAGAGTGAACAGTGCATAAGCCAGTGCAATGATGAGCATTGATTTGATCAACTTGATTTGTGAGGTGTACTGTTGCTTAGCTAACCTTACCAAGGATGCAGTACTGACATCATTCCAGTTAGACCCAAGAGGTGCACATGGATGTGTTTGGATGTGTGGATGTGTTGACTGGTTTTGGTGAAAGAATAAAATGGGGTGAAACTTCTTAGGGGACATAAAGACAAGGGTTATGTATGCCCTAGCAGAAGGTCTGTATTTCCTTGACTTGTAATAAAGCTCTTGGAATATTTTTAGGAAACAGCGTTTTCTGGGAAACTACATTTTCTTATGGGAGACTTTGAAGACATATTAAAAATATCTCACACTGAGTTAATAACCTTACTGGAATATGTTTCTACTCCCTATAAATAGAAACTACTTCACTATGAATTGATAAAACAACTCAAGTGATACAGTTAGAACCTGTTTTGTTCACTTCTATATAGGTAACCCAGAAGGAGTGTACAATAAGGGCTAAGAGATCTGCTGACAGTGACAAAAACCTACAGAGCAGAAGCAATCAATACAATAGAAAAGGGCAATAAAACTCAAAAGGAAATGGAGAGTGGTCAAATAAGTCATTCACATAAAATAGAAACTAAGGAGGAAAAAGAACTACAAAGTAGGGACCATAGAACGAAATGGAGAAAACAGGAGGTGATAAACTACTAAAGGATGTGGTACTACTCTCTATAGAAGTGTGGAAAGAATTAGATTAACATTGGCTCATTGTGTAAAGTTCAATAGGATCATAAAGCTATCAAAGTATCAATTTTTTAGAGGTAACTGCCCATTATATCAAAGGACTCTCTAGAGTATAGGACCTAGTAATCTTAGCTGGTCAAAGATACTGAATGGGACTCTATTACTGTATGTTTAATGGAGAGAGTTACATTAACAAGGATTCAGGGAAATAAAAAGGACATCTATTGAAGTTCATGAAAAATAAACATGAAATATTGAGAACTGGCCTCTACAATACTTGGTTACTTTTGCATGAAGTAACTTTGTACTGACTGTTTCATATATGAGAGTCAGATTGTGATAAAAGCTACAATTACCAATGAGTGCATAGATGTCTGTATGAGTTGCCAGGTATGACACAGAACTCCTCACAGCCTTCTGAAAAATGGCTTCAGATTACTCACGTTGCTTTGAGGCACCTAAAATGGAACTAGACACGTTTTACAAACTGAATCCTAATTTATGACTTCCAAAATCAAACCCTTGACAGGGTCAGAAAGTGGTCTGGTCTGGATATCCATATCTAGGTTGTATGGCTAGAAAGATAGCAGAGATCAGGGCTAAAGAAATAGATGCTAAGGAGGCAAATGCAAAGAGATAACTCATGTGGAGCTATCAAAGGATAGAAACCAGGATGACAATACAGAGAAATCCAAGAGCAACTAGTGCCACTGCTTCATGTATGTGCAGATGTACGCACATATGTGTGTGACTGAGTGCAGCAAGGTGCAAGCTGGGCTTCCAAGACAGACATTGTATGGCTAATTGCAACTTGTTTGCCAGTGGAGAATCTGAAAGGGCTGAGGACTGGTGTCATGGCACCAACTTCTATAAAACTGGGAGGTGGTGTGGAAATCTTGCAATGTGCTTGTCTACAGATAGAAGGAATATGTACACACAGGAAATTCTGGAGTCTCCTTTTTATTGCTCCCCCTGTACTTTCAGTAAGCCCATGACTTCAGCTATAAAGTGATCACTTGCAGAGTAACTTTCCCCCTACCTGCATTATGTCAAGTATGTAGTCCACATGGTGAGATCTGTCATGCACATTCCCTTCCGAACTGGTTTCTGGGACTTCCAGTACTTCCTGAAAATTTTATTTAGTACTAAGGGGTTTGGGGCACTCTTGCACAGATTTTTTAACTTTGCTACTGATTAGAATATTTAGAGGACATCCATTTAGACTGAACAGTGACCATAAATGGGGGATGGTTTTTATTATTTCAGCAGGAAAGACTACTTATTACCCACACTGATGAGACAGTGAGGATGCTATAAAGAACTATATGAGAAAAGAATAAGCATCTTCCTCCAGGTCCTGTTAACTTACAAAGATAAAAATTACTGTCTGAAAGAAAATAATATGACATATCAAAAACTTAATTGTTGTTTTAGCTCCCTAGTCTCTCATGCAGTCTGGACTGTAATTAATTTAAAAGAAAAATGGTATATTTTACCCTCATGACTTATTGTTGGATGCATAATTTCACCAGTTCCAAACTGTGTATCTCATAGGGTGTATGAAGGACATTCTGTTAAATGCCTTCTTCAGTGTAAACATTTCAACTCGGTACATCTGGACAGACAGTTAACTCAGAGAGTAGTGCTTTGAAGTGAAGCAGTCTTTGTAAGGGACATAAAAGCATAATGGCTCAAAATGAAATTGTTGCTTTAGAAACAAGTCAAATGCTGTACTGATAATTATGTCAAAGCTAAGATAATACAGCACACTGCCTGCTGCACTGCATCTAACCATTTGAGTTGAGTGGCATTTAAAACCTGTTACATGTTCTTACCAGGTGCATTTCATCTCCTTCAATCCACTGGGTCCAACCACGACCTTCTTTTTCTCCATTCTGTACACAAAGAAGCTTATCTCCATCCCAAGACACGGTTGTCTGACAAAATATATATATGTTTGGTGTTACTGTAGTATTCTCTGATATTATGATTAGTTTCCTTAAAGCAAACCTCTCTAATATAATAAATGATTAGTATATCTCACAGGAATAATAATTGCAGAATCTTAGGATAATTATAAAATAAATGACCTTAAATAGAAACTTGCTACCTGCCCACTGCCTGTGAAAATCTGAAAAGATGAGATAAAATTCTCTAAACGCGAGAAAAACAGAACATAAAAATTCATTGTGTAAGAGCATACTCCTCTGTCACTGCTGACTGATACAACAGCAGAAGCGATGTGCAGGCTAGCACTATTAGCAAAAGCAGCTGAGAACTTGAAATCGTTGGGTTTTCCACCATAAGGAGGACTCTCCTGCTGCTCTACCTGAAAGAAGAACCCACCTAGTGGCAGCTATGGATGAACAAAGCTTTTAAATCCTGAGCTGGTTTTCCCAATGTCATAATCTGACCCCGTGATCAAACAGTGGTTTGGAAGTATCAGTAAATTGCTCTGTGTAACTGTAGCTGGAAGACTGCTTGAGCCAAGATTGGCAGAGTGAGAGTAAGGTGTTGCTGGATTCTTTTGTGAATATTGGTGCTGTACTGAGTAGTTCAATAGAGCTTGATTCATAAAAGCACTTAAATATATGAGGATACACCCTACAGCTTGTAGCTGTAACTCTGGTTAGTCTTTACTGAAAATTTGCCTTTCACATCTCCCTAAGACAAAGAGAAACAATACTCTGTAAAATATTTAAAGAGGGATGGAGAAGAGCAGTGACAATTCAAGCTCCATGAGGACAGTTTAACATCAGTATTTACACATGGCTTTTAAGTGAATTTGTTGGAAGTGAATCTGAGGACTAAATTTGGAATTACTCTCTATCCTGTAAGTGTCTTCAGCCACTGCCTGTATAAGTAATCAAATATGGAGAGAAGATTAATTCTATTCTATCACTAAACTTGCTGCACCTACCCTATGTAGTTTCTAAGAAAAGAAAGCAGCCTACATTTGTCATTCTGGGTACTAAAACCAGTTCAAGACATACGCAGCCCTATTTATTTAATTTGTGTATGTCACAAACAATTAATTCTTAAATGATAACTATGATAGCCACTATGTTTAAATGAGTACAGCCAGCAACCTCCACCCCTGAGAAGCTTTAGACTAAACAGGCATGTAAAATGAATCTCTAGAAGGAGTGCCAGCGTAGATAATCATAGGCAAGGCATTGCTATTAATCCCATATAGTCTGTTTGCAACATACAGGGTCTCTGAAAGACAAACATGTGCCCTTGCTAAGCATCTTTCTGATTTGGAAAATGCATTCAAAAAATCTGCTATTCACTCTTATAAAATGATGTTTTTAAACCAAGTAGTAGATAACATGTAAACCTCGCCCCCCAACATATCCTTTAAATATACAGAGTGCTAATGCAGGCAGGAACATTTGGGTAAAGCTGTAGTTAACATGGTCATCATAGTTTATGTCTTCTTTCATATAGGTTTTGAATCTGTAGATGTCCAGTTGGAGATAGAAGATAGCAAATAATACCAGTGAAAGTGAGAAATAATTATTTTCTAAGTTTCTGTGACTTTCTAATTTTCTAAGATTTTCTGACGATTCTAAAAAATGAATCTATCAGAAAATTAATATTATTTCTACCAGTGACTTACAGATGTGACAGATACTATGGAATGAAGAATTTGTACATGCAGCTCCACCTAGTAACTGCAGTTATTTTTATCCATTGAGTAATAGCTCAGCATAGTTTTATCACTAGAATAGATTAATAGTTAAATTTTGTGGGTTTGTATGTGAATTCAAAGACAATATACCATGATAAAGTAAGATAGAGCTTTGTTTACACTACTAATGTTTGAAGTTAGTTATTAGTCTTGGTAATACTCACTAGTGTAGTACACTCAGGGTAATTGACAAATGTTTGTAGCAGTGCAAGTAAATACCAACTTTTTCAGCCTCCAAGTGTGACTGACATTGTTTCATCTCAGGAAACAACACTCTTTTTTTCCAGTCAATATCGGATACCGCTTTTGGCAATTTGGTGATAACCACAGAATATAATTCCACAGATCATTAACCAAACTGATTTATCAGCCAATATTCTCAGTTATCATCCTCTGTCTTCCCTTTGAGAAATATAAATGTTGAAGGTTATGAGTAAACCATATAGTTTCTGATTTTTGTCTGTGGCTATTCTGCTATGAAGTTATAAAGGAGAGAATATATTGCAGGAGAACATAATGCCATAATGTCCTCTTCTTTGTTAGCAGGACACTACTAACCACTTCAGTGACAGCAGGATCAATCAGTTGCATTTTTATCTTTTATTTCTTAGGTCAAACTATAGTGACTCATATACTAAAAGACACAACTGGTACAGAAAATAGAAACCTCTCTTTTGATTCAGATTGAAATAAATCCCTCCATTCCAGATATTCCACACATTGAATATTAATTGAAGTTGGAGTTGCTACTCCTGTGATGTGTGCACTGGGTGCTGATAAAAGTCCACCCTCTACCAACAGCTAAGACACAGGAATGCCTACAACAGTTTCAAATAGTCAAAACATCAAATAATAACAATAATAATAATTATTAGTAACAACAACAACAACAACAACAATAATAATAATACAGTGCCACTGTAGTACAAATGATAAATAGAATCTCTATTGTTGTATATTACAGCAAAGGCATATTTTTAAAGATTGGATCAGGATATTGCCTTTGTATAAGTAGAAGTCAAGCACTTGAAGAGACTAGTAAGGCAGTTCTGTATGAAGCTTTAGTTGGTATTGTTTTCCTCTCCCAGCACACACTTACTACCAAGATAAAGAAATGCTTTACCTTTTATGTAAGCAACTTTCCTTAGAACAAGTAAGCTTTTATAATTACCCTTGTTTGCCCCTGTTTTGATAATAGCATTACCTAAGATTTGCCTGATTACAGAAACTGAGTTACTGTCTCCTATCTGGAATGACTGAAAATCTTTGCCAGGGTTTGGTGAGCTCAGCTTCCACAAGCCGCCAGTTCCTATTCTTCCTTTTCCTCAGCAAGCAAGGGGAGGAATAGACAAACTTTCAGGACACTGGAAAGCTGCAGTTCCCTGATAGAACCAACAGAAACAACTAGATGAAAATGTAGCATTTCTCTAAACCTCCTGCCTTCTTAAACAATTTGTGTTACTTGTAGGATAAATCTAAGACTCGATTTATTCCATTCCAGTTTCTCATAAGCAAGCTTAAATTGTGTTTACTTAATACCTGTTCACACCTAAACTGAAGAAAAGTTCCTCTCAGTCAAATCCATGTAATTCTGTGGGAAACCTCAATAGAAAATATCTTGATAACATAAAAAATGTTCACATTTTCTTTATGGTATGATTTCTCTAGACAGATATTTTTTGTGTGCATACATATTTTCCTGTTATTACTTGGCCATTTGCATACTTCTGTTAGTGATTATGAAGTTATGAAGTTTTAAATACACGTGCTCAGCAACATGATCTTCCTGAAAATTAAAGCTAGAAGAAATAATTATTCTCATTATTGACACCAGGTAGATTTATTAAATATTCACTAAAAACCAAAACAGATCTATTGACTATATATTTTCATTTTCTCAATTAGCAGTAACAGTAGTGAAGTATTTCAGAATTACAATAGATATTACTTCCACCTTCAAGAGGCAAGGTACATTGATCTATGGCTACAGATACTGACTTTCGTAATTTACTGAAATATTCATCAAGCAAACTATTTTCTCATAGAACTTTGCATTTCCTAGTGAGGTCTAAGTGCAAAAACATTTGATACTGGCTCTGCACTATGCCTCTCAGTCCAGATGGCTATTCCTAATGTGCTTGCTTGTTTCATGTTCTCTGTAGTTGAAGATACATAATATGTTTTACAGGTGAATGAAAGAAAACTTTTTTTTTTAACAAAAGCAGTTCATGAACATTTTCTCTTACTGCTACATTGATTTTTGACACATTCCATTTTAAAATAGGAATTGTAGCTACCACTTTCTGTCAAAAGTATGTTACTGATTTCCCATCAGTAGGAGAAACACAGCAGTACTAGATTTACTTTTCTTCTACATCCCTTCAGACTGTTGCCTCTGTTTTATGGTGTGGCAAATGACTGCGGTGGTCTACAACTGCCTGATATAGCCCATGCTCCATCTCAATCCAATAACTGACTGCTTATGAGAATGACCAGTCATTTTACAAATGTAATTCAGATTTAGGGATAAAATGATGGAAAGTAATTGTTTAGGTCAGATGCCACAGAAAAATTCAATTTGAGCTGTGTCCTTTACCATATTTCCCAATAACACCAAAGAAAAAAGACAAGAATTTTTGGTCAAACATGACAATACATCCAACAAGCTATATGGTATCTTCTCATGGTAAGGCATTTTCATGTACTGTACTAAGTATCAAAGTGAGCCAAAAAACCTCTGGTTAGCAATATCCAGGGGAAATGTCCATCAAATGAAGTGCCAATAGAATAAACTAATGTTGGTAACAGACAAAATCTAATGTAATTCTGTAATGCTGTAGTCACTACCTATGTATGACCTTCTGTGTAGGAGGCACTGCTAACAGAAGGGCTACAATCATGTTCAGGGTTGTCATCTCTCCATCCTGTGACTCCTCTTAATATATCAAATCTGTATTTGGCAGTATGGTGACAGACAAACTACTGAGAAAACAAGAACGAACCCAACAGAAAAAAAGAGCTGTAAGATTCTGGACTTTATCTTGACATACAGCAGCTGGACAACAGCTACACACATTTAGCTAACTGTAGCTCAGTTGAATGATAACATCTGTATCAACCTTTCCTTCTCACTAACTTCAGTTCAGCCCAACAGAGGCCCTTACAAATCTAACAACCCATATCATCATTCCTGTTTTTAGACGTGGAGCTACAGAAGTCCCCGAGGTAACTCTCTGGAAATAGTAGCACAATACCACTCGTTTCTCAGCTGCTTCTGGGACTGGCAGATGTCTTATAATAGGTATCTATAGCTACAGTACTCTGAAATGTGTTCATGCTATTACAGACTTGTTCAGATTGTTATTGAAAGACAAGCTGGTTGTAGTGTGGGCATTCTGTACCTGACCGATAAGCTTACTGAAGTCACTGTAGTCAAAAGATGAAACACCTCTAGAAGCAGTATTTTGCTTGTATGGTTGTCATCACCTCAATTGCTGGCGAAGGGGCATAGGATTGGACTGACAAATTTTAGATAAAGGCTAAGCTGCTGTCAGATAGGATCAGATCTTACATTTTCAAATTCATTTTTTCTGAATCCTGGCTTATAAGAGCAATGAAGGAAAGGAATGACCGGGGACATGTTCCAGGGAGTAGGAAAGTAAATGTATCAAAGCTCTATGCTAGGCAGGTGACAATATATGGAAGCAGAAGTAGAATCAATATTTTGGACATTGCATAATATTTTATTTCTTAGGAGTGGTGGTTTGCTGGTTGTATTTTTTTTTGTTTTGATTGAGATAAAATTGTATACAAATTAAAAAAAACAGGAAGATTTCCATATGTCCCATGCCAGGAAAAAAAGTACAAACCAGCACATCCAATTCAGTTTGCTCAAGGGTCAGAATAAATGATAAGACACTTAGTGTTTAAATTAATTTATTTATTCGCTGTTTAATTTTAGCAAGATGCGATTGTACATAACTAATATTTTTTTCATTCAAAAGTGGACTTGGGATAGCTGGTTCTTGGGTTTTCAGCTGATTCTTTCTGATTGCACTCTCTGCACTTATAACTCTCTGAGCTTTTTACGATTCAAAAAAAGCTGAAATGCTAAGCCCAGACATACCCACCTACCCTGCAAAGCTTCAGTGTGTCAGCAGAGGTTTTGTGAATAGCTCAAAGCTTCCGATCAGTCTCAGGTTTTAGACATGAGTTCAGCACTGCAAAATTTGAAATTAATGACATCTTAAATTATATGGCAAAATATTATAGAGATCTCATTTGATATCACTGTGCAAATGTGCTGAGCATATCACTTACAGGTAATAAGCAGTCATGCCAAAAGTGCATGCAGCGTGAAACACGGCAGAAAAATGAAACAGCTCCTCTTTACTGAGGCACTGAGACTGAGTGAGTTTAAGAGAGCCTGAGAGATCCAAGAGAGAACCTGTGTGCTCTGGAGCCTCAGAGGGGTTGACTGGAGGACTGGCTTTCCTCACTTGTGGGCAGCAGTTTGTAAAAGGTCAGAAGTATCAAAATAAATGAAGGCAACCTCCTTTAAATTAAAACTCTCGAAAGTCAGAGAATCTTCCAGTGAGGAGCTGGGGAATTTACTGCACTGCAGAGGGAGAGAGACTAGGTTTGAGAGAAGACTAGTATATACACACAGGCAATAAGATAAAAACACCTCCCAGCAAAAGTCATTCTACAACAATGCTTTTCCCAACAGACTAGAGGAGAAAATATGCACAAACCAAAAAGAAAACCACAGCATCTGAGGAGGTAAAGAAACAAAACAGTTGAATCGGAAGGATCAAAGACAGACATATTGCTGATTTTACATCTTAATAGGCAGACACAATATATTTTCAGTCTTCTCACCCTGTGGGGATCCCTATGGAAATTCCACATAATGGAATGTTGTTTGTTGGTTGGTCTTTTTTCTGTCAGAGAAGTCTTCACTCCAATACCTACTCTGATCTAGATTAACAGCTGTTAACTCCATTCAAAATGTTTGAACATCAGAATAAAATTATGCATAAAACTTTCCCTGATTTGAGCAGCAAAATTATTAGAAGAGCAACAATTTTAGTCAGAGTAATTTCTGTATCTGAGCTATCCCATTCTTAGTCTGCTTTGATTCTTTGGGTGCAAAGACTTGGAACATGAAACTTCAGTCTTTGCTTCAGCATTTAAGTGTTTTCAGTTTTTTTAAAAAACTTCTGACTGCTGTCCCTGTGAAATTACATAAGGCTGACTTATTTTGCTTGGTGTTAGATGCTGCCCCATTCTTTTTATTCATTTTACCCATTCATTTACAGGTACATATTTCACACTGCAGATGTTTTCTCATCTTCCCTTTATCACTGATGGTGAAAAGGGAGGCAAAATTACCTTGCAGTGAGCGAGACATACTTTCAGAGATGGTTATCAATGAATTGCTGTTTCATTAGGGACTTCCCTCTTCTGTGCACAATAAATATTTTTCTGCGGTAAACTGTATGTGTGTGAAATAAGGTTTTATACTTAGAGCAGCACCTGAGAGGCTCACTACATTAATCCCAATTTGAGATTACAGAATTTATTTTTAAAATGGAGGACATTTCATGATGAGGGTGCAGCTTCACTGAGACTGAAGAGAACAGGATCAAATACTCAGTTCAGGAAATACCGAAGGCACAGTTACCCATTTCACATTAAATTTCTGTCTTTGTACACTATCCAGCTGATATGTGTTACCAGTTAAGCCATGAACAAACTCTTGAAGTAATAGAAACCTTATCATGTGGTCCTATTCAAACTTCACATCATATAAGAAATAAAGTAATATAGTATTAATGTTCTAAACTTCAAGTATCGGCTGTCTTCTTGGAAGTACCCGGCACTGTGATTAGTGATCTCTCCTGTGTCCATGGATCTGTATGATCAACTGTTCTAATCTTTGCTTTTATAGAACACAGAAATTGCATCTTTAACTGCACTAGAAGGGCTTTTGAGTTTCTTGAGATTACAGAGTAGCAAATTTTCACTTCCCAACAGAAACAAATTCTTAAAGGAACAAATACCACCAACTGCTGTTACCTATATCCCTAAAAACCCCAGAATTACCTAAAAACATGTGCATACTAGAAAGTCACAGTTCAAGGTCAAAAAAAAGGACAAACCCAAACTGTTAAGGTTTATCCAGCTCAAACCGCTGTTCAGACAGGCTTCCAGGAGTCACCAACTATAAAAACAACAGAACAAATGAAGGAGCCCTATGCCCCAATTACCACTGCCAAGCCTACGATTTACTTCTAAAATAAGTTCCAGCAAAACTTTAAGCCTTTACTCATCACAGAGTGTATCAATTTGGAGTTACTCTACCCTGACCAACTCAAAGACGTCTTTTACGACTGAAATGTGAGAAAAGCTTCAGTGAATTGTACACAAGATCTAACCTCTTCACCATGCTAATATATGTTAACTCTAATTAAATGATATATTCTTCATTAAAAGAAAAAATGAGTTATACCTGCAGAATTAATTAGTTCTAAGATTAGTTTTGCTAGTTTCCCAATGACTGCTCTGCTATATAGATTAATGTTTAATGTGTAACTTGTCTTATCCATGTTACTTTGTACTTCTCATATATTGAACTACTTCGATAAAACTTGCCCAGTGGTCTGCTCAGTCCATAATATAAATAACAATAATTGATTCGCAATCTCTCCCATTACTTGTTGACTATTAATGATTAATCCACTTAGAACAAGCAGTTTCATAAGCTATAGATGAGAAAAGAAAAGACCAAGAATTATAATCAACCTTTGGTTTATGGTGGTATTTTTCATACCACCACTCAGGGAGAGGTCTGGTATCACTTATCACTTACAGGACCTCACAGGACTCTTTCTGGACCCCTGGAGTTATTTTGTTGCTTAACAAGTGCAAGTTTTGCCTGAAATTATCAGGTTTGGTACGAAGTGGCTTTAAAAAGACAGGTTCTTGTATTGCTTTGCTTCTGAGAAAACTAAGCTTTCTATTCATGTAGAAAATAAGTCTTTAGTAAGAAAGCTGAACTTCAAAGTATGATACATTGCTAGAAGGCAAATAGAGAACCAGCAATCAGTGACCTTAACTGTGAGGCTGCAGCTGGTAGCTCTTGTTGGAGGCCATAGAGGAACACAGACGATTTTGGGACATTTGTTTCAGTTATGAGCCTAAGCCATTGTTAACAAACAATTAGGATTAGCAACTATCCCTTGAGGTTTTTTTGAAAAGGCAAAAAGATGCTGGTATTCTCTCCTTCCAAGGCTGAGTAAGCATTTTGCACTAAACGCACAATAGATACACATCTTTAAGCAACCCTATGAAGTATGGTGAAGTAGGTTCTGTTCTGACTAGAATAATTTTACTCTTAATACTTTCTTTCTGGTTCAACAATTTGAATTCTTCCCCATCACTCCATTTAGCAAAATAGAGCAGAACTTTGGCCTGTTACAAATAATGAACATTTATGGTATTTGTCAAGAAATTAACAGCTATGCATTAAATCTATTCAACATTTCAAAAGCAGGACTAGGCAAGGGCCACATTTGCATGTCTTCTGAATCTGATTTTTCAGCACAGTAGTTGTCTGACACATTTTATAAGAACTCATTGCAGGTACATGCTAGATAGCCTCAAAACACAATTACATCTTTCCACTACACAGAGGATGTTTTAGTCCTCCTTTAGATGGCGTTTAATGGTATTTAAGTATGTATAATGTTTAGATGGAGGCAGTTCTATACACACATAAGCCAGCACTTCTCTTGACTCAAATATTGAGGATTTCAGACATTTTTAGCATTTCAGCAGATATTCTGAACATCGCTATTTTTGATGGCAATTTAGCCACTGAAGTGTATGTCTTTCTCCATGCTTATAGATGTTCAGTGGATATGGACCTCATTAACCCAATCAGGATTCTTCCAGCAGTCAAAAATGCATGACACGGGCACTTTCATATACAATACTACACACTGCTATTTACCCTTCCGTGAATTTTGTGTTCTGCACTCTTCTTCATGCTTCTACTCTCTGTAACAAGGTGTACAGAGGATTAGCTAGGGCACTCACTAGCTAACCGTTCTTCTTTTTTCCTTATCTTCACAATCTTTTCCTTTCCTGCCATCTCCAGAGCAAAAGCAAATTTGCATATCCTAGTGTTAAGAGAATAATATCAGTTTTAAGTGGCACCATCTAAGACTTACTAATTCTCTTTCATGTGATTTCTCATCTGTAGTCCTCCTGAGGTAATTTTCTTTTGCTTATCAACTCCGTCACTGTAGGATATTGCAGGTGTCATGCTTCCGAACTAACAGGAAACAACCCGGTATTCTCAAGTACTTCCCCTGTTAATTAGTATTTATCAGTCATAAATTAGAAAACATTGTGTCACTGGCAAGCAAAAATTGCTCGTAAGACAGAGTCCTCGGTGTTAGCTTATTGATTGCAAGATTTGCTTCAGGCTAATTAATGCATCTCCTCTAATAACTACACCCAAAGAGGAAGTAGCACAGGAACAAAAGCTGCAATTTCTAAGCACCTGACCATTGTTACACATGGGGAATAAAGTCTGACCCTACAATCAGTGGATTTTCTGTACTGTAAAACATTGCTCAGTGAAGAGATTCTGAAAGTCTCAGCCTAAATGCCTTTCTTCCTATCAAATATCCCAGTATAACTGAGTAATGTTTCACTGAAGTTTCTGTTTGTTGAAAAAATTGTTTTGTGTTCATTAAAATGAACATTCCTGTAACATAACACTAAACTGCGCGCACATCTCAGCAAACGGAGTAGAGGAATATTCGTAGGAATAGGCACACAGAATGGTTAACAGATGCAGTCTGGGAAAGGCCTCAGATACTTTTTGTTTGTCTGTCACGGTTCTAATTCTTACCATGCATTTGCGATCATCCACTCCAGCTAAATCCTCCTCAAACTCCTTTCCTACATCAAATTCCATGATGTAGTTTCTAAAAGTGCTTAGCGTTTTAATGATCATATGATCCCCATTCTGAAGGATTTCTTTGTCAGGTTTTAGCAAGTTTGCTATTTTTCTTACAGCAACATTTACATCTGAAAAAGAAAAAGAATTATTTTAATCCAGAAAAATCTACCACAAAAAGAAGCTTGTAGCTCTTGGAGAACTAAAATGAACAAAGACAAATAACTGTCCCAATCTTTCCGTCTAGCTTTCTCATCAGGAAAAGTCTATAACCTAATTCTTTTAATGAAAATAAGGTAACACTTTGATTTTCTGATTATGTGGAACCCTAAAGAATACTATTTGTAGTTGACCTTGATATTTCTATATAAAAACTAGCACTTGACATCAAATGCAAACTCACACAATTGCATTAAGTACATTACTGTCTCTTTATTACACATAAAAATTTTACTCTTTTTCAAATTATGGGGTTATTTTTAAAGTTTGAATTCTGCCACTTACCTCTGCAAACTATGTACTTTAATTTCTGCCTAATGTAAACTTCAAGATGATAAAAAGTAGAGGCTGCTTAAGACAAAACAATTTTGCATAAGGCAATTCTTAAAGTGCATTCCTCCCAAAAATATTTCTCATAAAAATGATTGATAACTGTGCAAGAAAAAATAGATTCATGTAAAGGTTACTACAGGTTGTATTTATTATTTATTAAAGAGCCTTACCCAATGCTTTCAGATACTCCTCAAAATTGTCATTGCTGACCATTTTCCAGTAACCATTGAAATCTGCAGGCATCCCTGCTTTAGGATATTGTCAAAATCAGTGTCTCAGGACCGGGTGTTGATTCTGCACCACACAGTTCACTGCCTTTCTTTGTGGTGAGTTTGAACTCTGGTTTCTTTTATCTCTTTTTTAGACCATGTAGCTATGCAAACCCTTCTAATCCGATTATTGCTGAAGTGTTGCCTTTAAATCCTTCCACAAGGCTGAACCTCTGAGACTTCTAATGACAGCAGAATGACTTGATTTAAACAGAACGAAACATTCAACCTCCTTGTAACTTCTGTGAGGGTACCAACTATGTGGAGATTCAATTTAACTGTGTTACTTTTCATTTTTCATACCACCCAGAAAAAAACCAAACCACTTTCTAAATACTTTTAGTTTAGGATATTAGCCAAAACTCTACAGGTGTTTATTCTGTCTGTTTTCTGAGGCAAATCCTTCCTCCTTGAGTATGTTCCAGCCACTTTATGCCACCTTCTTTTCAGAAAACGATTATACAGACTATTTCAGTGAAAGCAATTTGTATTTGCCATTACTTTTACTCGTTCCACAAGCTCCTTAACTCAAGAGAACTACAAGTAGAATCTGTTTGTCCAACTCAAGGCTCGAAAAGGGCCAGTTAGGAGACAACTTGTATTAAGAAGCACTGGTTAATTCTGTATATTGATTAATGCTACATTGCTACTGAATGTGCTTTCAGTTAATTTAAGCAACATTGAAACACAGAAGTAGCACTTTGAAGAGATTCTATGATCTTTGAAGGTGTCTTCTGTCAAACATGAGATAGATTGTTCAGCAGAAGAGGAAACTAACATGTAAGAATGGATTTTTCTGGCTAACATTGGGGCTCAAATACTGAGAAAGCCTCTTAGCTCTTTTCATTTATTTTCCCTGTGTATTTTCAAAAGGTTCAGCTGAAGTTCTCTTTGGATATGTTATCTATTCCAGGGCTTTAGCAATTACTTACTCTTATGGAAGAATATCAGAGGAGCAAAGAAACACACTTTAAATCTGGGGATGAGAACTGTCTGTCAATTGTGAATCTGGAGGCTTAAAAGTGACATGAATGGTACATGTATTTTTAAGTGTTTCCATGAAAAGATTTATTTCCATCTCTTGTCCAAACTGGTAAAACACAAAACTTACCGAGGGTCTTAAAATGTCAAAGCTTAGCAGAAATATATATTTAAATATTTAACTATACACAAAGAACAGTTTTGGTTCATTTTATTTTGCTGCTTCAGAACAGTAAGGCATCTTCATGGTAAGTACTACATTTGATTTGGCACTGAAGTATTACTGGAGAGGAATATTTATTGTTGATATTATTTCTTTTATTTTCACAAGAATGCTGTTCTTTATATATTGCAAGATATGCACTTTGAAAACCCCAATTTCCTTAAGCACTACCACAAACAAACACATGAATTTAAAACACCCCCCGAATTCGAGAAAGTTCGGATTGATGTACTTCCCCTTCTTAACAACAAACCACTTTTCCATGAACTCTATACCAAGAGAAAATGCCAGGTCTGTACAACCACAGACATCAATCATTCAGTGGGTTTACAGTTGTGTTATACAACTTAAGAGGCTGAAGTAAGTCACCTTCATTTTTCTGCTCACTCTCTTCTGTGTAGATATTATGGTGTGAAATGTAGGATATAACAGAATCTGGTATGAGATACTTCACACTTAACCCCCTGCACAAGGCATAGCGTATCTGTGTGGCACTGATTTCATTCTGAATCCATTCTTTCACCAGAAAGATATTGTGCTGAAATTTAGTTAAAATGTCTGATTCGCTGATATACTGAGCAGGATCAGAACCAGCACGGCTAATACAGACCAAACCAAACTTTTCCACTATTTCTTTAATGTGCTCTTCCTTCCAGAGGTTGGGTGTCTTAAATGTCTGCAGAAAATCAGCCCCACAGAGCAGCTTTAGTTCTGGCAGAACTGAAAAGAGAAATGAGAGTTTTCTTAATTTGTTTGGTTTTCACTCATCTTCTTTTTTCTTTTTTTTTTTTAATCATTTAGCTTTATTCCAGTGAAAGGTCAGCGTTAAAGGGAGAGCAGGGACAGCTGACACTATAGTGGGGGTCTGCTGCAGGCAGACTGATTGGATGAGGCCCTCTACTGATAGAAGCAGCTTCACATTCACAAGCCCTGGTCCTCGGGGGAGCTTAATCACCCTGGTATCTGTTGGAGGGACAACACTGCAGGGCATAAGCAATCCAGCAGGTTCCAGGTGTGTACTGACTGTAACTTCCTTTTCTGAGGGTTGGAGGAACCAACAAGGGGAGGTGACATGCTGGACCTTGTTCTCACCAACACGGAAGGGCTGGTGGGGAATACGCAGCTCAAGGGTAGCCTTGGCTGCAGCGACCACGAAATGGTGGAATTCAAGGTCCTTACAGAAGTGAGGTGAATACTCAGCAAGCTCCTTTCACTGGACTTCATTCATATATTCTGTGCTTTGCAAAACCAGCCAGGCCACAATGTGTATTTCTGGCACAGCTAGAGAGATGCTTAGAAAGCCAAGAATTAATAAAACTCCAAAATAAGCCTCCTGTCCATGTGGGAGTTACTGCAAAATAACTGTACCAGTCATGGGGGGCATCAGGCATGGCTTGTGTTTGTCAGGCAGCTCCAACCCTCCAAACTTACCAGCTACCATATTCAACTTTTTCATCAATTAGTCTGGTAAAGTTGTATTGTTTTTACTGCTAATCAAAGGGTCATGTTTACAGTTATGAACCAACCTGAGTCCTGGTGAGCAAGGGAATCCTCTGCAGATCTTTCTATGGGCTGTTTGTTTCTCATGAACTCCTTTTTGGACTGCAGTGATCTGAGTGATTCATTGTAATGGTGCCTGTATTTAAAATAAAGGCTTCTGTGTGAGGTAATCCTCTCAGAGATGCACAAAGCGATTACCTGGCACTTTCAGATTCAAGAACACAGTCTGCTTTTATGTGTTTTGGATCAGAATACAATTTGGTAAGAATTGCACATATTCATTCTGCCATGAGATTAGTATCAGAGCAGTTAACGTTCTGCTGAATACACAAGAAATCTGTCTAGTGGCATTCTGGGTTTCAACTCCTTTTCAACATTCTACCACTATGACAATTTTGGTAGCAACACTGCATTTAAAACACTGTGCAGGTTTTTGCTTGAGAAAGGATTAAATCACACTTCAATCATTACATTTAGTTTCTTGTTTAAATACAGACCCTCATGAGGATGTTTCTATAATGTGTGTCCTGAAGTTTTCAGGAGACATTCTTGTTTTCTCTAATCTTCTCCACAAAAACATATTCCCTGAGTTTTTATCCTGTGGCTTTCCTTTTCATATTAATTAAAAGTATCAGAAACCTGAGAAATTCCAAGTAAGAATTCCTATAAGATTTTTTACATTTTCTATTCTTCTAATTTTACTGAGTTCAGATCCATAAAGGCAGGAAAGGTTCCTTTTGTCAGTTTTCCCTGGTTTCTATTACTTTAATCTTTTGCTGCTCCTGATCACTGGTGCCCCACTGCAATAGTACCTACTGGTGCTATAACCTCATGATTGTGACCCCTTCTTTGATTGTGAGGGTACATGTCAATCTTAGATCCAAACACCTAACTCCCTTCCAAATCAGCACGGCCCTTCCTGATTAGAATAGTCCCTTTAGAATTACACCATCCTGAGATGTAGGCATTGCTCATATCAGCACGAGCCAAAGTAATTTCAGGAAACAAGGTCACAGTTAAACAGGACAGGTAGACACAGAGTCAAACCAGTGTCCGGTCTCTGTCTAGTACATATACAACCAAAGTGACCATTTGGTCTTATATAACTGTATCAAAGCAAAGATTTTGACTTATATGGTACAGTCCAAATTCAGCATGTATAGAAAGCTACAGATAACCCTCTGAATATCTGGCCTAAGTAAGGAAATGTTTGATGCTTAGCTGTTGGCTAAAGAAGCTGCACAGACAAGAAGTGAGCGACACACGGCAGCAGAGAGCAGAAGCTTGGTTTGTGCCTTCCTACATTTCTGGGCTTAATCCTGCCATGGTGTAAACAGGCTGATGCTATGTATAGTCAAGCACACTAACTTTATATCATGGGCTGACATTCTTGGGCCGTGATTCAAAGGTAAGAATGCTTGGCACAGAGCTTGCTGCAGGACTAATGTTACAAGTACTGCAAAGTCTGAGCTGCAGAAATGCCTGTTCAGCAGGAGTTTTAAGTGCTGGGGCAGGGAGGTTGATGTTATTTTAAAGAGACACCAAAAAGGAAAAAGCATTTGCCAATTTATCAAGCATTTTCTGAACTGTGTATGAAGCTTTAAAAACTATATAATTAAACCACAAACACAATTCAGCGAAAGTTGTGAGAGATCTTTGCCAATTCTAAGTTAATTCATAGTATATCTTTACCACAATCAAATCTGCATTACAAGAGAAAGGAATGTAGCTCTTCAGTTACTGACAGTACTGCTTCTTTATCTAGGAAGACTAATCAGGAAGGGGGAAATAGCTTCTCTCTAAAAAAAAAGCCTTGGGATAGTCTCCAAAATTTCCATACTCAGTGCGGCAGGGAACTAACAGCACCACCACAAGTGGAAAGGATATGAGCTTTACTGCTTAAAATTCTTTTATGTCATAACTATTTGGGAGCCTCTGCAAATCCACAGATTTTGATGAAATATGACGATTTCATTGCACTCAGGTGAAACAAGTATCATAGAAAAAGGCTATTCATGTGTCTCAGGACACGATGTTCCACTGCAGTTAAGTGTACAATTCAAAATACTGATAAGAAGAGACGTTTAGACACAATGTTTTTTGTCTTTGCCTTGCAACAGCAAAATCTCTTTCTATTGGTGCTAAAGTTTCCTACCTGAGGGAGCTTACAGTGAAGCCAGAATTTGGTTCTTTGCTCTTCAGCCAGGAAAAAATCCATAGATGAACCTTCAACACTTATGAAGAGGCACACCACCACATTAAACTATGCCTATTTAGCCTTGGTAAGGATCTAAGCACTAAGGCTACATAGTTTTTAAATATTCACCTGTGATGGTTAAAGTACCTTAGCAGCTATTAAAGAAGATTCATCAGGATGCTGCTTCCCTATTTAAGGGACAGGGTTCAGCATTAGATTACTGTATTGGTTCAGCTCATTAACACTAGGTCATCATTTGGGAAAAGCTTTGCTCTCACTTCTCTCCTTAGCAGACATCCATGTTAAGGGTTTGTGAATTTATTTAGAAAACCAGAGGTTCTCTTTCTAGGCAGCCAGGAAGGCTGGAAGTATTTACTCTTCCTCTTATCCTAAAAGACTCTGAAGGGGATTTACAATTTACAAACCCAATGGAGCAGATGGAGCTGTGCACGATCAAAGCCTTTGCAAGCAAGCAGGAGCACCTCATTTCTAACATTTGTGGGGGCTTCTCTCAGCAAAGTAGCTCTACAACACAAAAGTTTAGGAGAAATTTCCCTTTCCCAAACAATACTGCAGGACAGACCTTTTAGTGATTTTTCACACTTGAATATACAATTGTCATCAGAGAAAATAAAAGAGAAAATTTTCTTTGAAGGCTGGGTAGCATTACCTAATTTTTCCCTAGTTTTCTTCCTGCCCAGAACCTATTTTGCTGGCTGGGGGGAAGGGGGAATAGAGGCAACTAGATGTCTATGCTCACTCAGCAAAGCAAATTAAAGCAGTACTAAAAGGCTCCACTATTTTTTTAAAGTATGTAGGGTACTACTATGCTTGCTTTTGTAAAGAAACAAGTCTGGTTTCTAGTTGCTTTCACACAGAGCCGTAAGAGCTTTCTGGAAATTTCTGAAAGGCCCATTTTAGAGCCTTAAGCTATACAGATAACTGTTCCCACTTAGAAAGTAACCTAGAAATTGTGAATAGAAATGAAGAATCGATAGTTCTTATGCCACATTTGCTTTCTTGAAAGACATCCATGAAGTCTTTCACTTTTTACAATATCTCTTAACATTTGTGGCATCTATGTTTCCAAAAAGTGTCTATCACAAGAAGTTTTCATACTTTGCCCCATATATATATATATATTAATTTTCAAGACTAACCATATCAGAAAAAGGCATGTTTCAAGGTCCTTACATCAAGTTAACAGGTTTTGGACAAACTGTTTAATTTCTCCTTCCAGCTTAAAACCATAGTAAAACATAGTAATTTGGAAGAAAACATCAGCAGTTACGGGCTTGATTTTGAGTGACCATTAGAGTTAATAAGAAAACCTTTCAAGGAGGTGTTAGTAGATAAACCTGCAGGCATAAAGCCAACAGAGCTAATCTGGAATAGGGATGCTCCTGAAGAATAGGTTTGTTTGTAAAGTTATTATCTTATTTTCTGATTAAGATCTTTATGTTATCTACACAGAGACTTAAAACCAAGAGAAATAATACAAGAGCCAAGAAAGTTTCTGCAGAACTTTTCCATTGACTATAATATTGCATGACCCTGTCTTGGCAGAGACAGTTAAACGGCCCAAGCGCAGTACTGCAGAGTACTGCATAGGTCTAGATATAATACTTGTAGCAGATGATGACATTAAACAGTCAGGTTCTGCTTTGCTTTGAAGTTTTACAGCAGTAAGTTCTGTGCTTTGACTTGGTAGCTTGACAGATTTTTGGCTATCAGTAATTTCAT
Source organism: Heliornis fulica (assembly GCA_013399135.1). Classification (NCBI taxonomy): domain Eukaryota; kingdom Metazoa; phylum Chordata; class Aves; order Gruiformes; family Heliornithidae; genus Heliornis; species Heliornis fulica. The sequence continues at coordinate 889,578 of VXBZ01008987.1, forward strand.
AGATAAAGGAAAAAATATAATTACCTTAATACTTTTACTGTCTCTGTCCATGTCTTCTGCTCACTCTCCCATGGATCAACTCGAATCCAGTCAGATGTCTTCAGTGCTAGTTTAGCCATTGCTATCCGGTGCCTTGCTGACACCAAGCCTTTCTTTCCGTAGTCATCATTAACAGGAGACATTATGCCTTCAATCACCTGATACCTTCCTTTTGGCAAAAAATAATAATAAAAAAATCAACTTCACAGATTCTTGAAAATTTATTCTGCAGTCTTGGGAGCTCATCTAGTCCAAGCTCTTCAAACCATGGTTAACTTCAGTTGTAAGAGGTTACGAACAACTTGATCTAGGTATTACTTTATTAGCAATTAAAAAGCAGCCTCCTTGTTCCTCTGTGAGCTGCTCACAATTAGTATCAAAATTTTTTATCCTATTAGATGACTCAAAACAGAATGGTGAACACATAATTTTCAAGCAAGTAGAGATGTTTATAATTTATGATGCAAACTATCAAAATTGCTAGATACAACGAAGTTCTATATTCCAGTAAGTATAGCTTTTATATAGCCAGAGAAATGGTTGGCTTAACTGACCACTACTTTGTTCTTAAGTATCTCATATTTGTTATTTATCAAAATCATTGTGCCTTTTCATTGTGTTAAAGCAAGAATTATAGCATATTACTGCATCTGTGATTAATGTGATTCAAACAAATCAGAAGATTCAAGAACAAAGATGGGGTTAATGGAGTCTAAAATGAGACGCAGGGTACTGTGATCTAAACATAGCTTAGTAGTCATTAAAGATCCTGGCTGATCAAGTTAATAAAAGTTCAAGATATACCCCCTATTTTTTCTACTGTAACATCATGTAATTATTAACAGAAAAGGTTCTTTTTGTCAGACTTTGCTGTTCTGGCCTCCAATCAGGAAACAAAAATGTAGCTCTCGTTTTAATAAATCAGCAGGGAAATTAAGCACTGATGGGAGCTGCATCCAGGGATGGAGAGGAGAGAAAGGGTGTTTCAAATAAACAAAAATGAAACAAAATTATTTCTAATGTAGGACATGCATTTTCAATAAATATGATAAATATGATACTAAAGGGGAACAAAAACCCCAAAGCCTCTTCCTTTCTTCTAATTCAGTTGTTTCAGCAAAGAAACTTAAATATGGTAAGCTTGCATTATTGCTTTGTAATGAAAATTATACTCCTGGGCTCATAATTTGATACTGGCACATGGCAATTTAATATTCTAAAATGACAATTTAGTAACTTCACATCTATTTCGATGTAGTAGGGCATTTTTTTGAAAGAACTTGAACGAGTTTGGTTTATAAAATATCTATTAAGATTCAATGAGATTTACAGGCCTGTCTCCCATTAAAATGTCAGTCCAGACTATCTTGTTTTAAAACATTCTTATTACAGACAAAATGGTCAACAGAGCAAGACAAACTTTTCCAGAAATATCCAGTAATGTGTATATAATTAAGTCCATCTCTTGATCTAAAATTGGAAATAATTTCACTTGACTTATGAACAATTATTCTCTGGTACTCTGATAATATACAATGCTATAACAAATTATCATTTAAAGGTAATGAAACTGCAGTTTGTATTCATTATTATATTACCCTTATTAAAAGGTTTTATTATGCAATAATTTTATTTTCTACATTTCTGTTCCTTTCTTTTCAGTTTCCACAGATAAATTTTTCCCTTGCATTTTAAATTAACATATTTACTGCTAAAATTGAAATTGTATGAGATCATGCTATTCAAGAATGACTGCAACTCTGCCCAATCCCTGTGACTTGCAAAGATTTCAGTCTGTAGTTGGGCCTAAAACTGCGTAAATTGGATGAGATCTGAGCTTGCAATGCCATATCAGCCTGTTCCAAAGCACAGATGAAACCAACTGGAGGAGAAAAACCAATACTTAATGTACCAAAAGTCAAATACAATAACTGAGATGATTCACAACTGAGTAACCCAGCATTATGGGAACATGATGCACATGAAAGCCTTCCTTCTAAAAAATCAAGCTTTGACACTTAGAAATAAAATCATATGTGTACTCTGTCAGAGCTCTAAAGATTAATTTCTTCTAGTAGCAAGCCTAGGTTTTTCTGTTGCAATCTATACAAAAAGTTAATAATAAAAGTTAATAACCACTAGAGAAAACCAAATAAAAGAAATACTTCCATACATTTAACTCTTGCCCAATACTCGTCTTCCTCTCAAGTGTCATACAACATATTTCAAAATATAAAATGAGTAAAATTTGCTATCAGAAGCAGAGAAAAGCTTACATTAATGTAAATTTTAATTTCTTCACTGAAACAGTCACTGGCACACTTGCTTTTATGAATGTGGTTAATTAAATGGATTATTTAATTTCTTGTATCAGTTGTATCGAGTTAACTGTTTCCCTTGAACCCTCAAGAAATCAAGTTATCCTCCCAGAACTCTCAGCCTACCAAGGTTAGGAAAAAAAAAACCACCAAGGCTTTTTCATCGTTCCATTTAAATCAAAACAGGAAATATATTTATTGGCTTAAGTAACTGAGATCAAGAGAGGAATATATAGCATCTTTGTTCAGATGCTACACAGGATGGAAAATTACAACAAACCCACCACATAAGAACTACTACAGGTAATCCCAAATATCTGAATTCAAAACAATTTACAGACTAAATAGCAAAAGGATACCATCCTATGCTTACCTTCCCATGACATGTATGTACAGATTGCCAAGCATGAAAAAGGAAAAGAAAATAGGCAAGATTTTTTTAACTTCATGTTCAGACACGTTCTGTGAGGGGAATTCAACAGAAGGAAAATCAAAGGGGTACACAATTCAGCAATCATTGCATTGAAAGTCAACACAAATGACAAATACATGACAGCACCAATTGATAAACTTTTAGGATAGGTCTCCATAGGATGGATGAGTTTACCTTCACCACTTCAGAGTGCTTGAAAGATGCATTCACTGAATTAGATGAGGTGTGCAAAAATTGCAGTGACAGCTGCCATATGAGTACCTAGACAAACATAAATCTTATCCACCGGTTGAGTGAACTACAAGGCCTGAAGATGCAGATTTACCTCTGCAGTCAGACAGCCACGCAAACACACTTCTGGAACTGTCCTCCAACAGGTGAGTAACTGAGCATGCACAATGATCAGCCCTCAAATAAATGCTTAATGACCTCTGCACACCTCATCTTTAATAAACATTTTTTATCAAGACCTCAAAATAGAGTTTCACTTCTATATAGTTGGGACAAAAAGAAGGAAAAGTGGTATCTTGACAGCTATGGCAATGAGAATTTTCTCCAGAAAGAAAGGAGAAAACTACCATCTAAAGAGTAATAATGTGAATAATAAATTATCATAGCTCTAATCACAGGATACCTTATTCTGAAATGATCTTATCCAAGCTGACTTTCAGCATGCAACATGACTGGAAAGCAATAGTTTTCTTCAGAGATGCTACAGAACAGATGACTAGTGTCAGAGAAGGGGTATTGGCGATTGGAAAAGAGCTCAGCACACTGAGATGAGCTTGGGAGAACCTTTACTACAGTTCAGCATCCATCTTGTTGTGTTTTATCTTTCAGCAAATCCCCTTTTATTGTACATCTCGTGAGAAAGCTTGCTGTATAAACACCTGTCCTTGTTTTCAGTAAGCAGGACTTTTTTCCAGAAGCCAATTAAATTCTCAAAATATCTCTTTTGGTTCTCATACTCCTAGCTCCTATCTATAACTTTCAGTTTTGCACATTCATCAAAACACATACGCCTTGCCAAGAGTATGAGCTCTCTTATCTAAATCCCAATTATTCAGATGTTGATGCAGCTAAACTGAGCAGTTCCCACAGACTAGGATTCCAATGACAAATACAAAGCATACCCAAAATACCACTGCAAGCAGGAGATGCTTACCCCTTATTCTGCTGGGTTATAGAGTAAGACAGCAAAACCCGTGGAACACAAAGATGCCTACAGTCCTTCCACTTGGAAAAGAATTCTTTTAATTCAGAAAAAGGTTAGGACCAAAACTGTATGTAACAATAACAGTATTCAGAAAACTGAGTTTTATCTAACAGGAGTGATTTTCTTTAGGGATGTGGCATGTCTTGAGATGTTTAAAGATTCATACTTTTGCTGCTTTGATTTGCACCTCTGCAAAGTGCACTCCACAGCTTTAATTCTTTCTGAGTACTAAATCACACATCTATCCTTTTTAATGTGTCTTTCAAGGGTAGAGCTTAAAACAATTAATCAAGTCCTGCTCTATTTAAGCAAACACTACTGTAAATCTTGCAATGAAAAAAAAAAAGATTTGTTTCCTTTTCATTTTTTCAATTAAGTTTTATGTATATTTATTGTATATGCATTAACTACTGCAGATCTGATCCAATTCAAATCATACATCAGTACTTCTATACAGACTATTAAAACAGTAGGATCAAACAGTTTTTTTTTCTGTTATTTTCCAATTCCAATTATCAGAATTGTTGAAGGAAAACAAACTGAAGTCACTTTTATGCTGACCTGCTACTGTTACAATCTGTTCCTATCCCTTTCTTGAAAACATTGGTCCATTTTAATCAGATGTAGTCCTTGAACAGCATAAATTTTCAAATACCCAAGTCTGGTTAGTAACTAATTGCTCCTTGAACTTCTCAGCTCTGCTGCCCAGTGCTGTCCAATGATGATGTCATGTTTTCCCAGAGTTTTCACAATCTAGTAATTAATTTTTCTTCACCTCTTCCTTGTATCTGTCTTGTAGGTAGAAACATCTTGTTTTTCATACCAGCCTCTTTTACCCTCTGTCCCTTCTGGTCTTATCCTGAAACGTGGTGATGTAAATATCCCTCACTGGCAATGCCTAGGAAACAAGGTTTCAAAAGTCTTACATAGATTGATTCTAGTACTATTTCTTTGGACTTTATGGTCTGATGAGAAATACAGTCAAAAAGAAATAAAAGCATCTGACATTAGGCATTAACAGATTGTAAAGGCATTTGCCATAGTTAGTGCAAGCTGTAAGAAACAATTTTAAAAGGGGTCAAATCTGAGAAAATTCAAGCTATGTGTGAGGATGTGTGTCATCCAGACACACTGGGATAACCCCAGCCAGAGCCAACCCCCATACAGCTGCTCACTCATTCCTCCCACAGCAGGATGGGGAGATAACCAGAAGGGTAAAAGTAAAAAAACCTCATGAGTTGAGATAAAGACAGTTTAATAAGTACAGCAAGAGCTACACACACAAGCAAAGCAAACCCAGGAATTCATTCCCCACTTCCATGGGCTGGCAGGTGTTCAGCCATCCTCAGGACAGCAGGGCTCCATCACATCTAACGGTGACTTGGGAAGATAAATGTCATCTCTCCAAACTTCCCACCCTTCCTCCATCTTCTTCCCCAGCTTTACATACAGCATGACATCATACAGTATGGAATATCCCTTTGGCTACTGGGGTCAACTGTCCTGCCTGTGTCCCCCTCCCAACTTCTTGTGTAGCCCCAGCTGCTCACTGGGAGGTGCTGTAAGGAGCAGAAAAGGCCTTGGCTCTGTATACAGTGCTCAGCAGTCACAAAAAAATCCCTGTGTTGTCACAGCTGTTTCCAGCACAAATCCAAACCACAGTCCCGTATTAACTGCTGTGAAAGAAAATTAACTCTATCCCAGCCAAATCCAGCACAAGGTACAGAAAGTTAAATTCAGTAGAGACAAAATGCAGATAAATATAATGATAATAACTATTCGGTCACAGATAGCTACATCTGCTGTATTTAAAAGGTGGCGCAACAAGAATTGGCGTCTGATATTAACAGAGAAAGGATTACTTGAAACGTGGCAATGAAACTACATATACAGCTTGACTTATAAACAATAAAATTTCCTTACATAAAATAAGGATGTATGAAAAATAAGATTAGACAGCATTTGAAATGGAAGCAATGTGCAGAAAGCTGGTATGCAGAGTTACTGTCAGTCAGGATGCTCACTGGGAATAGTCATGTCCCTCATAACAGTTAAACCTGACTCTGAAGTCGACTCCAGCCAAGCGACTGTGCAACTTGTTGTTTCTGCCCAATTAGTGATTGAGCAGAAGTCCTGAAGGATCACTAGTTGTCAGTCATTCTCACAGCCTAGGCAACTGCCCCTCGTGCTGGTTAATTCTTCACTCATGCTAGTTACTGTTTCAGTCATTCAGTGTGTATGTCAGCTTGGAAATGCACTATTATCACTGAGAAGGGGATCAGTGTGAACATGGCAGACCACCAGCTCACTTCAAACAAGCTCTAGTCATGTATAATTTTTGTCCTCTAGCCCCGCGATCAGTTCCCAGTCTGCAACCAGCAGTACTCCAGTACTGCCAGTACTTCTTCAGTAGTACTGGTACTTTCAGTAGTACTGCTGTACTACTACAATTTCTCCTCACCTTCCCTGGGTAACTGCAAAAGTGGAAACAGGACTTAAAACACGAGGAAGTGAGCAATTAATTTACTGGGTGGGAATGGTTCTCCCATAAAACAAGCATCCTGAATTGGTCAATTTTATAGCACATTTCTGACCCCTTCTGTTTGAGAAACTGTCTTCACCATAGCAAGAAAGACCATATACCAGATTTGTGTATCCATACATATAAACACATATATCTACATTTACAGTTACTTCAAATGCCGCTACCTCTGCTTAGGATGGGTAAAGCTTCCACAAGCTAACTGAAGATTCTTGCTTTACAGACATCCTGGGTTAAGCATTCAGAAAGTGTAATGACACAACTGTAGGCAACCCAGACTCAAATGAAGTCCCCTTCTTTAATCCAACTACTTATACTAGTAAGACTCAACACATTAAACTAATAAATCAAAAGGCAAGTCACATCCTATCCAGAACTAAGCACTGACGTTAAAGTGCTTTAAAAATGCACAACTTTCATTTTCAGAATTTCATTTTTAATATGATTTTTCTGAGACTTGTTTAAGTAAACTGCTCTGAGTAGGGAGTGTGGTCATCTTGTTAAGCAGACCCTGGAGCAGACAAGAGAATGAATTGTGATTGAGACAACCACAATTCATTTCCCAGTTCAATCCTTCATTCAAAGTAAACAAGTGAGTTACTGGACTATAACATATAACTTAAACAGCATTACCAATTGCTCTCACATTATCTTTCTACTCCTGGGCAGCAGAAGCAGGTATAAAATGCAGCAAGAAAAGCCAATTCTAATCCTTTTAACCTTTAACCCTTTAACCCTTTTAATTTGTTGTCTTGTGGGAGTAACAAAATCATTTTACAATTACAGGACAACAGTAGGGGCAGCCCTCGGAGCCAGATGTGTAATTCTTCCTCATGGAAGCCAAAGTATTCTCACAGTGTATGGCAAGTACGTAGTCACTGCTTTTACTGCACAACAGTATCAGTGGTACCAGATTTACCTCCCTGCTGCCCACTCCCCACCCTCCACTATCTGTCAGCCAAATTACTCTCTCTACTGTATTCTGTTCAGGTTACTGCTGAACCACCTCCTTAGGAACTTCTCTGCCAGGTTCCAATAAACTGTCATTCCCTTCCAACCCCTTCAGAAACAGATGTGTGCAGGTTAGCTGCCAGATGTGGGGGGGAAGCCTCAGTCACCAAATAGTTGATCAAGCTCAGAGTTCAGTACTTCTCAGTAGCTCTTCTAATTCTTGCTGATGTTCCTGATGTTACCTACCTTTCTCCTTTGTTGCCAAAGCTTTCTGCCTGCTGACTTGTAGTTTTTCTGATCTCCTTTATGAGAAAATTATTCTGCTAGGGGAGATAACTTGTACCTCTTAGTGAAGATGGATAATGAATAATTAACATTTCATCTTTTCTCCAGTTTCACCTGGCTGTCAAAAGTGCTAACTAACTGTAACACTTCTTCACATTAAAACACAATGTATCATAAAAGCATGAAATTTAAACAGAAATGTTTCTTGTCAGTTTCAAAATTGTGAAGCATACTTTTTCACAAGGGTTAGCCCATTCCATGAGTATGATCCTAAAACTGATGATAAAACTTCCACATTATTTGCATTATGACACTTGTTCATGTACTGAGCCAATGGAAGAGGTAATGCTGCATGTTCTGTATTCAATATGCCACGAAAGTCTAATATTCAGTGATCAATAAAGAATATTACAATTAAGCCAGCTGTAAACTGACAGCTTATCTAGAGGAAGTGTTAAAAACCTCTGTTCCATGTTACAGCAAAGCACCACATGTGCATGATCCTAACACCACCTTACTGACCTGTTTGGTGCAGGTGATCTCTAGCCAGCTCAAACAAACGCATATGCATGTTTGTGATGGGGTTAAAGGAGCCACAAGCTAGAAGAATGACAGGTATCCTGGTCTTCATTCTGACATCAAAACATTAAAATTCCACCCTGAAGGAAAATAAAATGAAAGATAAACTTGACAAAACCCAATCTGCTCATTCTTCCTTTGACTAACAGGAGCACTGTTTCCAGAGCTGGAACACTGCTGAAGTACCAGAAGATCAGTCCTCTGTATCATCACAGCATAAAGGAAGGACTAGCTCAGAAATGAAGGTGTTCTTTGATATCCAGAATCCAGCCTTGGCTTAACAGACCAAATCTGGTACAGATTCTGCGGTCTGTTTTACAAAACCCTGTTCTCCCTCTTCAGTGTCCCAAAGCACTGTAGCTCCAAGCCTACCTCCCACAGAACAATATAAGTTCTTATATTGCCTGATATTCTGCCCCACACCCCTCCCCTTCCTTACTTGCTCAACATCCGGCCCTGCAAACAGGCTTACATGACCTTATATATGAACTTAATACCAACAACACAGGCATAGAACCTTGCCAAATTGCCAAGCAGTGTCAGTGCTTCACTCAAATACGTGCTCTAGGGAAAATACATACCCATTTTTCCCCATCACACATATCAATAGTAGCTCTACCCCTTACATCTGCTAGTTGATAGCTCTGATACTGTCTCTTCTGTTCTGATGAAGTACAGTTTACATTTCCTTTGCGGTTCTATTCTTTGCCATCTTAAAAGTTAACTGATTTTTTTTTTTTTAACAGAAGCTTTTAAGTATGTAGACTTCTTTAGTTCTCACCTGAAATAGATGTATTGGATGGTTTGATTGCAGCTTTTACTCATACTTTGGAGACTCCAGGGAAACCCTTCAACCTGTAGTTCTTAATGATAACCAGATGGTACTGATAAAGGAAACTCAAAAACCAAACCACCACCAACAAAAAAGACAAAAAGAAAAAAAATCAAACCAAGAATGTACTAATAGTAAATGTAGTAAAGAGGCACTTCAAAAGATGTTTTTATACATATATAAACTCTCACCTCATGTATATAAAATAAATATGTAAATGAAAATCAAACCAGCAGCATTTTATTCCTACTATCCCCCATATAATGTATCCTTAACTTATTTAACAGGTATAGTTGAATTGTCCCTATACAATGCATGTTCCACAAATGGTGCCACAGAAACCCTAAAAGTGTTTCCTCCTATTGCTGCTCCCAAGTCTAGCTAAAATAAGAAGCAGTTCTTCAGAAGTTGTGCACAGATAAGTCAACTGTTAATCCATTCTTGTTGCAAGGCTGTAAAAATAAATTCCGATACTGATATTGCCCCTATTTTAATAAACATATGACATGCATTACAAGGAACTATGCATTGTTGGGCACATGCAATTTTAGGACATTTCCCATCCTACCCAGCTGTGTGTTTTCCCAGTACATTTAGACATTGACTAAGCAAAACAGACTGTGAAGTTTTACTGCTTTGGAACATTATAGGTATTGTTTCTCATGATGAGATGACTTGATAAGATCTGAAGGAGACAAGTCACACCATGTTCTCATTTTGCACAAGAACTGCATATGGCTCCTTCTGGTGAGCACTTCTGAGTCTGTGTGCTCTGCCCTAGGTGCAACCAACGGCCTTGGCCAAGCAGGCATCTTCTTATAAATGCCAGTTACCCTACACGTGACTGTCAGCAGTTTAGAAAGCTTTCAACATATGTTATGTTGCTATACACAGAAGGGCAGATACCTTCAAACGAAGCGGTCACACTTAAGCTATATTAAAAAGGTTTTATGCTGGAAAGATCATTATAATTTTCATTAGAAAGTTCCTGCAGGTACTTTTTCTGTTGTCTATATTCCTACCATATGTCAATAATAGATGACGTTACAGATGACCACAGTTAAGTTCTGCTGAAAGTCAGTAATTAGAGCCGTATCTGATTAATTATCAGAAGCGCAATGGAGTGCTGAGCAGTGCAGTCTGATTCATGAGCTGTTAAATTAGTAAACTGGAGGACAAGACACTGATACGTGCACACTACAAGGCAGACTCACCCTCGAGGTAAAATTTCTGCAATGAGCAGAAATAAGCTGAATCCTAGCACAGGATGAAAGTGTTATGTCTTCCTGTAAGGGTGAATCTCGACTAATTTAGATGAAATTTAGAAGTGAACAAGTTCAAAGCTGCCCACATCCATCCTTTTTCTGGGCCACATCATTACATTCTACCAATGCATGTAGATGCACTGAGCCCAGCTGTGTTGCAACCCCTGACACTACAGATGTTGTGGTTTCAAAGTCAGAAAGTAAAAAGTACATTTTAGTAGGTGACCCAAATCACAGCAAACCACAGCACACAAACTTTCCTTATAAATATAACCGGATATCAGATTTTTCTCATGCTGTTAATAACAGGAGGCACTGCAATAACAAAAGTTTCTCCAATCAGTAAGTTCCCAGTACATGCTGTCACTGAAATCAAAGGATATGATAGGATACATGGTTTTCCATCAGATTCAGCGTATCACCAGTATGAAGTTGCCCCTTCCAATCTCCACACCAGACTTTTAGTCAGAAAATGCAAGTGCCATTTCAGTCTCTAAAGCAGCTCCAAAGAAACCCCCAAACCTAACTGCCTCTGAGCTTGCTGCAGTCTTCACTGGAGCAGCAGCTTATGAAAATGGCCTAAAGCACAACAAATATTGTCCTTAGTAACACATAATGTTCTGTTACTTAAGTTAGACCATCAGCTTAATTCTGGGTTACTCACCATTTTTACTTCAGCTTTTTCCAGGCAGCACCAGCATCAGTTACATCTCTGAAATCAGTTTGAACCATGATTTATGCTATTATGTCCTTTTAATGACTTTTCTTCCACATAAAAACTAGCTCTCTTTTCTTAATTTCCATTCCCAACTACTTTTGCTTCATTGCTTGCTAAAAAGAAACTGTAGTTGAAAAGCACTATACAAGAAAATTCACCATCAAAAAGTGTACAGGGACAAAGGATAAAGATTTTAAATAATAAAATAACTAGAGGATTCATACAGTCTGGAATACAGGCTTAAATTGAATCTCCAGCTAATAATTAACATGATTGAGCATGGTATATAATACCTTAAATGTTTTTAAGAAGAAAAATATTGAGCAGAGTAATTCCTTAGCACAATGTTAAAAAATGGTATTCTCAACACACAAAAAATAGGGAATTCAAGTCAACTACAAAATTATTTTTAAGCCTGTGAGTTGTTGCAGGTGTATAACCAGAATTGGACAGTGGGACACAAAAGTGCTGGGTCCCCAGAGTCTAGTCAGTAAGATGTCCGCCAAGATACTCCCATGACAGTATTCTGTAGGATATAGTTTTCTTAATATTCTTAATCTGGAGCCTCATCCTGCAAAATAATCATGCTTACAGGCTGCCTATTGCCTGGGAACAGCATTAAACTGTTCAACAGCTCAGCAGTGTGGCATTCAAAAAACACCATTCAGGTACTTCCATGGCAAACNAAATAAAATAAAATAAAATAAAATAAAATAAAATAACGTTTGAACTTGCTAATTCAACTAGACCTACATATAGTCCTGGATGTGTCACCAGCGTTTGACGCGGAGCGTACGACAGGCTCTCCGCAGTGCCGGGTTTTCGGTGGGGCTCCGGGANTTCTAACTGCCCACAGAACATTCAGCAATGGTGCTTAGATACAGAGCTCTGTAGCAGTTTCATCTGTTCACATCATCACTTGACAAAGCCAATAACACTACATCAACCCAGGACGATGCAGAAAAGATGTTAAAATCTGACCAATTTGGCAAACTACCAGGGAACCTGCTTTGGCAGGGGGTTGGGCTCGATGATCTCCCGAGGTCCCTTCCAACCCCTACAATTCTGTGATTCTGTATGCTGGGTGATGCAGGATCTCGGCATGTACGACACAACAACAGTCCCTGCACCGTTTCGCTGCATTTCAATGAGGTCAAGAGAATCCAGCCAGCTCCTGGCATCTTTCTTGTAGCCACTGCAGTATGATCTTTAGAATTACTTCACCAATACTCCCCAGTATTCTCACACATCTAACACTTGACTCCTTTCCTATTCCTTGTGCCCTTATCCCACTAATGAATAAGCTTTTTTTTCTTCATCTGCAGTTGTATAAACTATTGTAAGCAACCAACATTCATCCTGCTACTTGCACATGTGAGTCAGTCATCCAGAAAGAGCAAATACAGTGATTTCCAGAAAACAAGGATACATACAGAATTGCAACCTAGGGTGGCTAATTTTAAGCAAATAAACTGCTGATTTACTGAAAGCACTGACTTGTCTGTCAAAAGAAAATCTTATTAAAACTTCCTGAGTTCCTTTTGAAAAGCTGTTCAGGGGCTCCTAGGAGCCATTTGGGGCTCCTAGGCCCAAAACTTCATGTTATTTGTTGTCCTTATACTTTAATTAAATGATCAATTTAGGACTTCTACTTGCTTCATCTGGTACAACCAAAGAATTCAAGTGAATGATACAAATGTGTGTGTGCCCTACCTACTGTCCAAAATAGTTTCCTTGCTCTTTAAGACAGGGATTTCAATCTATCCAAAGAAAAAGGAGTGAGATTCTGAAACAACTACAGTGAAATTAGGTACCTAATTACCACTGCAATCACACTGCAACTATCACCCTAAATGTCTGTTAAGTTCTTAAAATAATTGAGATAAACACCAATAGCCCTACAAAGCCCACCACACGTGGTATTGCTTTAGCACTACAGAAAGCCTGGATGGGTTTCATAGTCTGGACTATGAGCAGTTCTGGTCTCAGCTCAGGAAGGGTAGTTCAAATGGTCAAGCTAATGGAGCTATCACTCTTCCAGAGAGGCAAAAAATGTCAGGGACTGTGACTTGGAGAGGAAGAGCTTGGGGAAGGCTACAACTGGGGTTTTCAAAATGACAAAGGCACTAGATAAATGGAATGTAAAACTTCTCCCTTCAGTATTAGACCTAGGGGCAGTCTCTGAAAGCAGCCAACACTTTGCACCAGGCAAAAGCAGGGGATGGGCACTTGTATGCTGTCCTTGATGAAGCAGCCGTGGCTGGTGGCAGGGAACAAAAGGAGAAGCAAGTGGCCAGCTTAGGACCCAGAAACTGCATCTCCTCTCTCCACTGCCTGAGAAAGGCCATTGGGCTGGGCAGGCCATTAGTCCAACACAGTACGGTATTTCTTTCATTTTTGTGGATTTCCATTATACTTTGTAAGCCTCATTTCTTAGTTTCTTCTTGTTGCTGTTAAGAAAAATACACAGTGCTTGGTGAACAAAGGGGCTTCTAGAGCATTTTTTACTTGATTGCACTAAACCAACAATAAGTGGAAAAAATGTAGTTGTGAAGTTGATGATGAAGTTGGCTCTGGAGATTTGGGCAGCTTCCTTCAGGGCATGAGTGCCCTGCTACAGACAGGGCAGGCAGCTGGGGGTTTGCAGCTTCACACAGCCAATTCACCTGCCATGCCACATGCAGCAGTAGCTCCTTACCCATTTCATGAGTTAAGACCTTAGGAATCATCACTGCAATAAAATCCAATTTGTCTCATTAAATTATTTTAAAAGGCAGAATTTAAAATAGCTCAAATTCCCCTTTGACAGAATTGTTTCCTATTGTATCCTCAGTTCCCCCCTCAGACACCTTTGGGTTCTCTGAGGCCTTCTAGATCATCCAAATGCTCATTAGCTTATTGCTATACTAAATTCTAAAATTTACATTTCTAAAGTTAAAGACATTAAGCTAATTTATTGCTACAATCATGCAAAGTAACTAGACTTAAGTAGCTGACAATAAAGCCTGAAAAATTAACTACTTTTGTAGCCAACAACATATTGTATTGCTACAAAGCTTAAAGAAAACAAATATCAGGGATCATTTCTAAATCCAGACAACAGCTGTTGCAGAAGGGGGAAAAACAATCTCTTTGAAAGCCAGACAGATTAAAAAAAAATGAAAACAAAAGGTAGGCATATATTCTCAAGTAACTCTCACTGGCCCTTGAGTTGGTGTTCTTGGGAAAAAAAGAATAAATAAAATAAAATAAAATAAAATAAAATAAAATAAAATAACGTTTGAACTTGCTAATTCAACTAGACCTACATATAGTCCTGGATGTGTCACCAGCGTTTGACGCGGAGCGTACGACAGG
>VXBZ01008987.1:904166-966583 GCA_013399135.1 Heliornis fulica
CCGGAGAGCTTCACCGCCGCCCCCGGCCCCCTCCCCGGTTCTTCCTTCCTCACCGCGGCTGGCGGGACGAGCGCGGGCAGCGCTGCGGCCTTTGCCTCCCCTTTTCCTCTCTTCCCCCGTCGGTGCCGCTCGCACCGGGGCTGGCTCCGCACTGCCACCTGCTCCTGCCAGCGCCGGGCCGGGGACATCGCGTCCTGCCCTTTACCGAGCACTGTCAGGCCTCCACCTCCTCCTTTCGCTCCAGCGTTCGCCTCGAGGTGACGACCCAGACTTTGGGCTTCTGCTGTTAGTTTTGCTCGTAGGGATGGGTCTGCGGCTCCAGGGTGGCGCTTTCAGGGTAGCGAGGTAGATGTGCACCCGAAAAGAGTCGGCGAGTTCTTGTGACTTTATGAGAGGCTCCGAATAATGAATCTCAGCTTTCTCTGTTTGATGAGTAACCTCACAGAGCCACCGTCTTCTCCATCAGCAATCAAGTGTTGTACAGAATACACAGATGTCACAAACCGTGTGTTAAACAGGGTATAGTAAAAAAAGTGAACTCCAGAGAGTTTTAAGTCATTTGCTTATTCTCTTTCATTCTTAGTCATGTAAAATCCAATTTCTTGAGATGTCAGAAAGTCATCATCTTGTTTCATAATCAACCAAAACCTACCGAGTTTTATAATGTTCAAGAGAAGTACAGCTATTCCTCTTGTCTGACTTGGTGATAAAGAATACTTTGTGATAAAAAATAAATAGGATCATGGGTTGTATTTTAAAGCTTTACTGGGTAAGATACACATGCAAATGATAAAACTTCAGGGCTGCATGGAGGCCATGAGCTCTACTTAAACTCTTCGTCCTTGCTGAAGGCTGGGCAAGGGATTGTGTCAGCATTTGGGTCTTTGGCTGGGAGCAGAGTGTATACTTTTTAGGCATAACTGTAGATGAAGTCTGAAATCATAAATTGAACTCCGAAGACAAGGCATAAACTAAAACAAATAATTATCCGTGTAAAAGTATAAAGTATTGTGTCTTCTGCTTTTAAGCACAAACATGCAAAAATGTTGGACAAAAAGACAATGCAAGCAATATCTTATGTATAAGCAGCCTTGACTATAGGTGCTCAGGCTTTAAAGTCCTGGTGGATTATATAATGATGAAAAGGTGGATAGGCAGGTTTGAAATTAACTAATGTGTATGTAGGGATAATCAATCAATACAAGGGATCTACAACATTATAGAAATAGCAATTCCTCCAACTTCCTTCAAGGGGGAAAAGTTCATTTTAAAAAGCTTTATGAAGTTGATATCCTAGTGCCTAATAGGTCATTTATTTTTGCTGACCAGACTTACTAAACAGATAAACCTTATTCTGAAAATAAGTAGCTAGATTAAAACCCTCTCTTTGTAGATCTTGCATTACTGTTATGCGTTTGGGGGAATAAATAAGGTTGCTTATAAAAGGAAATACTGTCTTTCATTTACAAAAAGAAAAGAAAATCAGCCCAAAGATTAAATCTTGTGGATCAAACTTTAAAATTAAGCACTTTAAAATTAAAATAATGAGCATGAGTTCATACAAATTAGTGTGGCTCCACTGATCTCAATGGGAACTGCTCTGTTCTAGCTGAGGATCTGTTCATTTTTGTTGTATGTTGAATCATTGTAGTAGTAATGGGCATTTCTTTCTTGTTGCCTTGAAATATAAGCTTTCTGCTTCAAAACTGTTTAAGAAATAAAAAACTTTCTGAACTGAGTTGTATCTAGAATAATTTGCTGATGGTAAATAAACTGAACATTAGGTCTGATCTGAATTGTGTACTCCATTGAGCCCTCTTTAAGTGGATGACACTGGAAACTGCCTCAAGTACAGTGATGTAAAAGGCATGGTATGGGAAGAGATGAGACTCAGACAAGAAGGTGTGCAAGAGCTGAAGCGCTGAGATGCCACACTGCAAGGGAAGAAAGAATAACCACAGAAAGTTCCAAGATGATTGTGAAAGATGAACCAATTAAAACCTGTCTTCCAGCAATTAAATTAAGACAAAGTTGCCACTAAAAAAAATAATGTAATGTTCTGACAAGTATCTAAAGATAGTGATAATCACTGGAGTAGCTTTTTGTCTTTATCTAGTAAACTTATTTCCATGAGTTTCAATTCTGGACTAGTTCCAGTGTGAGTTTGGGGCACCAATACTATTTTGTTACTCTTCTAGTGCCATTAAGTAAAACAAAAGCTAGTGTCCCCATGTCAAGGTGTAGCACTATGAGTATGAAATTCCAATCCAAAATCATTCTAGATGCTCTAAATTGGTAGCAGCATGAAAATTTCAGGTTTGCCACAATTGTTGAGACACTAAATGCCCAGGGTCTTAGATAAGTTATGCAAAACAAGGCTGTCGAATTAGGCCTTGTAATTGTAAAATCTGCCAAAACAGCAGCACAGCAAGTCAGCGTAATCTTTTAGTTCAGGGCATCTGTCCTTTACTGATGTGTGGTTCAGATCTGGAAAAAAATAAAGCTACTGAGAAGAGATGGAGAAGAGAAACACCAGAGAAGTGTTCATTAACCTTTACCCTCCATAACAGAATTGGAAAGCATTAGCTTGAAGTCTTGGCTTGGACAACGAGGCAATCATTCACTCGGCTTAATCTATGAAGTAAATACGCAAGCTTTTATTTATAAATTACTTAAACGCGGCAGTTACAGTTAGTTTGAACATTAAATCAAATATTACAAATATGGGTGGGCAAGAAAATGTTAACTTCCTGTAAATGAAAATCATTCAGTTGCTTGATTACTATTAGGATTTAAGGCAAACATTAGCAAATCCATTATTACTGAGGCGAGCAGTAGAAAACAAAATGCTTAAATGCAGTACAGAAACAAAGCAAAGCAGATCTCAGTGTGCTGTATTCCTCTGAAGCTGCAGAGGATAAATGAGCAGGGGTAGACACAGGACAGAGCACAAAGCTTTATTTGAATGAGCAGGGAAAAAAAACAACTTAAAAATGCCTAAATAAAAATCATAGAACTTTTCAATTTGGCTGCAAGGAAGACATATCTAGAAGATAAAATACAACCACTGGAAGGCAGATAAATAAAAATTTCTCACTTGTTTCAGGCTCCATGACAGTCAAAGCAGTTTTTTGTCACATGTAAACAGANTTCTCCTTTCTCTCTCTTCCTTCCTTTCTCTCCCTTCCTTTCTCTCTTTCTCTGTCATGCTTACATTATTTTTCCTATCTTTAATCCAGTATTTGTAAAATTCCATCAATATTTACCAATTGTAGCTTGGTAAGCATTGTCTTCCATTAATTTTGTCTTTTCTTTTTGGTCATTGATATTACTTGCTTGTATTTTGAATTTGAATGAAGCAAAAATAACCCTTTTTGTTTGAGTAGTGTTTCAGGTAACGCTCTGTATTTCCAGCATGGTGGTATTGCTGGTTGATAAAATCTCAGTATTAGAATTATGGTTGGTAATCTAATGATTCTTAAAAGAACTGTTCAGGGTTGTATCTGGAAGTAACAGCAACAACATATATGCAGTTCAAGATAATTCTTATCAGTTCACTTAAAAATCAACTTTTTAATATAAGAAACTTGGTAGAGTTTCTTTCAAGTGGATTTTTTAAAAGTATTTGTCACCTTGCTTTTAATTCTTAAACTCTGCTGATGGATGCTAGCATGCTACCGTATTCTTCCTCTGCAATGTACAGAATTTTACTGCATATATCTTTAACAATTATACTGGAAACCACAGCATCATTTTTGTCAACGTCAGCTTTCCTGAATCTAAAGTCTCTACATAAGTGGAGGTTTGAGATCTAATAGTTCTGCTGAGCTGAATGTGGGAATAATGCTGTTATCAAAAGGGAACCATTCCTGTTTTCCTGGTCTAGCTCTGTTCCTCTTCAGACAGGATGGAGACAACAAATCCTTGTACTTTAACCTATTTCAGTGCAGGAGAGGTTCAGTACATGGGTAAAGAGGCAGAGAAAAAATTCCTCTCAGTGATGTGGCCCAATATGGGCACTTGCTGGATCTCTGCATATGGCTGTGGCCGGACAGATGTCCTGTGCGGAGTGGGGCAGTGGCTTCCGGGAGAGGGGTGGGTGGTAGGAGAGCCATTGTGAGCTGTGCATGGGGATGGCCACATAAGCAGGGTCTCCAGAAACTCCAGTAGCCAAAAAACTTGTAGTGAGACTCCAGTATCAACTCTATGTCTGTTTACCAAGAACAAAATTGGATTGAAGAGAAACATTCATTTCTGTACTGGTAAATGAAGGGATTTCTTTGCCGCCTTAGCCCAAACAGGACCTTTCTAACTTTACACTGGTGTATGTGAGAGGAACAGCAAAGCTTTGGGCTCTAATATTCTGTTTAAAGTGCAGGGAATGGGCCTGAAATGATTGGAATAATTTTAATCAATTTACTTCCAGTTAAATATAGTACTAGTCAAAATTTCATTGTATCATGGTGGCATATTTGTTCTGATCAAGTTTTGTTGGCATGGAACTTGCTGAGCTCTTGCATGAAAAGGAGAGAGAAAAGAAAACAAAGCTAATACTGGAAAGCATAGAGGTTTTCATAAAGCTGGATATCTGACACAATTCCGTTCTGCAATAATACCGAGAGGATTTTGTGTTCTTTCAACGCAGAAGAAAGACAAATTTCAAAACCTCAAAGGTTTCTTGTGAAACAGAACTGTCATCTTTTGGGAGCTCTGTAAATTTTAGAATAGGTTCTTGAAAAGATGGAGTTGTATTACATAAAAAAAAATGGGTATAATATATGGATTTCATTATTGTTTATGTGAGAGGCATTGCTGTGATGGCTCATCATTTGCCCACTCTAAGTAATGGAGGTAATACAGATATAGATTCCTGCTGCCACAGCCACACAGGTTTGCTGAAATGATTGTTTATTGCTTTATTCTGAGAGCAAACTATATTTACGTTTGGTTTTTTTTTTTCTCCATGCAACTTCCTTTTCTTCTCCTCTCCTACTGATGTAAGGAGGAAATTGAGGGAGTTTTTTGCCTGCTTATAACCAAACTTAGGGTTAGTATACCAGGATTTTGTGGACAAGGTGCATTTTCCTGTGTTATGAGGAAGCATTGCAGTGCCTTTTTTTCCACAAGAGAATTCCCTCTGTGCACATGCAGTGCTGGTGCTGGTGCTCTTCAGAAGCTGTACGATTTCACCGAGCTGTGGGAAGCATTATTCGAGCGATGGTCAGCTGCAGCCCCTGGATGTCTGTCAGATGCTTGCCTTCCTGGTGTAGCTGATGTTGCCATTCTCCTCAAGGACTACAGATGCTCCACATGGTTTTAATTTAGAAAAAACATTGTTCATATTTGTACACTTATTAAAACATTCAATATTACTTTAAAGCATAAAGATTAAATGCAATGTAAATATCATATTTTGCCCAGTTTTTAACATAGTTATCTTCCTTTGTTTTTCTTCTCTTTGTCAGCTAGGGAATTTCTCTCAGCCCTTCCCAGTCTAGCTTTTAATGATTGGCTAGCGGACTATTTAATCAGTTTTATATAAACTTTAAAATGCTATGATGAGGCATAAATATAATGCTCAAAACCTTGATTTCAGCATAATTTAATATAAAGGATCTTTTACAAAGCAGAACTGTGCAGCACAAAGCATCAAGGCTTTCATCCATCTTTATTGTTTCTCATTTAGGCCCAGATCCACACTTACATGCCAGATGGCAACTGCAGAGGAGTTTCAAGTTATAGCTGCAATAGATGAGAAGATAAGTGCCTCTTGAGAAAGGGAAAGCCAGATTGCATATTCCTTTCAATTGCACCTGATGACTTATGGCTAGCCACTAATTGGCTTGTCCGTACACAGGCAATTCAGAGTCTGATGGTGGTGCCTAACTTTATCTGTAGCTTTGTTCTTCCTGCAGAGATCACTGGTGAAATAAACCCTTGCAGAGAAGAATATTTTATATGAAGCTCTGTGAAAAGCAGACCTAAAGGTTTTTTTTTTTTTTTTTTCTTTCTCCTTTTCATTACTGCTGTGTCAAGATTTTTTCCTTCAGGAGAGCCGTAAAACCGTAACTGTCACCGTTAGTTATTACTGCAAAATAGAGTAGCTGACTATGATGTGCCAGCATTCAATTGACAATATATGCATATTAAAAGAGAGACAGAAAACTACCGATAAGTAGGGCTTGGTCTATTTTTCATTAAAGATATGAATGTTTTAATAGCAGTCTTTCTTTCCCTCATATTTTTGTGTGCATTTGCATTTTTAGTCCTGGGTGGGTCATTTAACAACTTATTTAGAGTACAGAGAACCAACTGTGAAGAATATAAAATAATTCTGGACTGAGCTGCTGGTTTATTTTCACTACTCAGAGCCATCAGCAGCTGAAAGCTGCATCTAGAGCCTCAGAACAGTGTTGTTGCTTACCATTGTTGATGAAAGACAAAAATCTGTATGTAATGGTACAGCATACAGCCAACCTTGTAATAAGCCCTTTAAAAGGTGAAGTATCCACTTAGAAAACAGCATACCTTGTGCAATGAAATGCCAGTAATTTTCCAGCTAATGGAGAACCTGAATTATCTCCCAGTCTTCAATTGAGAGCATTTTGCCTTTTATCATTTTCCCCGGATACATTTTACTAAATGCAATGATGACTTAACAGCGTTACATACGAACAGAAAAAAAACCAAAACAGCTTTCTGTGTTATAAATGAATTGTCCCGAGGAAAAACCAAGGGAAAACAGGCTATGTAATTAAGAGTTTAATATGCAGTTTCTTTGTTGGCCAGGATTATCTAATCACAGTCCCAACAAAACCAGAAGAATAGGCATCAAAATGCAACATATCATGGCTGTAACACCACATAAATAGGTAAAGAGCATATGTTGTTAAATAAGTGTGAAGTAAGATAAATCACTGGCAATCGATGGTACTTCTCAAAGGTATTCTCAATAAAGAAAGGTGCGAAAGAGTAGAAATACTCTTAAGTACAGCAGGACCACATTAAAAAGCTAGAGAAATCATTGAGGAGATTCTCAAGACTTTAACTGGCTCCTGAATTGAGTTCAGATACAGTAAGTTACTGTTTGCTTCAGAAAATTGCTAAATTGACTTTTTCTGTTGAGGGCTCCATTAGTACCACAATCACAGGCAAGCTTCCAATCAAGAGTGAAACTGTGTAATTCTTGGAAATCTGTCCTCAGGACTGCAAGCATGTTAGAAGTCAATAAAAGAAAAGTCCTAAATTTCTAGGTCAGGTCTTTCAGTGTTGTGTTTTTGTTTTTTTTTCCCCCCTCTATCCAGGAACTAGAGCTAAAGGATAATGAGATACTCACAGTAACCCCACAGCTACAACTGAGCAAATAACCTCCAGCTGGCAAGACTTTGGATCCTTTCCATATATGCCAAGGAATTTGATTGCTCATCAGCAGCTACAGGTGGGTGATGCACTGCACTTATTTAATGGAACACACAGCTCTGTTTTACTGGTTTGAGAGTGGTGGTGGAAGGTTTTCTTTCTAACTGGATGTGTGGTCTGTAGGTAGCTTAAAAATGGAATTTAACAACTATATCAGCTTTTTATTCACTTCAAACTTGCAAGTGTGAGTTATTGCTGAAATGCCTATGAATGGGGCTTTTGAAACACCCTGCTTATATAGGGGCTTTGGCAAGTAACCGTTGTGGTGATTTCTGTCATTACTTTGATAAAACTGTGATTTAGTTTAATGAAATGCTTCTTGAGATATGGCTGTGGGTAAGCAGGTTAAAATATTTGTAGTACCCTTTGTTATCTTGCAAAATAGAGTACTTTGTCATATTCATTAAACCTTATGAAGGAAAGTAACTGCAAAGTAGGGTGAAAAAAGCTGTTATGGTTTGAAGTCAAATGTTAAGACATCAGAACAAAAGAATCCGAATGGATGGATGTAGAGACAGCAAGAGTTCAGGTAAGCTTGTCAAGAGATGCTTGAAATGGGCTGGTCTCTGTGTATATTATTTGAGAATAAATATTAATAATAAGCAATAACATCTTCTGTCACTGAATTCTTTAAAATGCTAACTTGAATGATATAGTTTGTTTAGCTTGTATTCTAATATGTTACATGTCTGTCTGGATGTGTTATAAGTGTAACAGATAAAATTGTTAGATAGAAGCAAGCTTTCTCCTAATTTGACTGATGGAATCAAAACTATGAAGGGCTCATTCAGAGACCAGAAGCAGCCCAAGGGGAAGTTCAAAACAATCAAATTTGGTGTAAGTGTAATCAGTAAAACTCACTGTAGTATATAGTCATTTAGAGGGGTGTCACTGACCTATCACTGTGTTGGGAGGAAAGGGGGTGTCTTATAAGAACTGGATAACAATACATATAATGATTTTTTTAATAAATCAAAACAAAAGCAGCTGTTTTCTTCTGGCCATTACTGTTTAACTTCTGAGGTGTTAAGCATTGGCTGTAGTTAAAGAAAGTTCAAGGGCACCGTTGGGCTGATAGTGCAGTTATGGTAAAGTGATATGAATAGTTCTAATGTGAATTTATTTCTCTTAAAGGTGTTGGCTTGGCTGATGTGCTATAAACCAACTTTGCCTTTAGGAGTTTGGTTACTGTATAGTTAAGTGATAACTTTTTCCAGAGGAGAAAAGTTACTGCTTTTTTCTGAGATTATATGTCATTTGTTGAGTATTATAGATATTGTTTACTCACATTGGCTGAACTCATTCGGGTTGTGTAGCTTAACTCACTAACCTTGTGCTGTAACTACCAAGGCTGATTAATATCAGGTAGGACTAGTTGGAGAGAACAGAGGAGTTGGAGATGCTTATTTTTTGGTAAGATGGAACATCCTATATTTGTGAATAAGCACTTTTTTATTAGCCATTTTCCACAAACCTTTTTCTTAGTCGGCAATGGTGGAGTACCAGGTCTGTGCAGAACAGCGAGGGACTTCATGTGCTTGCTTTTCTACCACACAGATATTCATATGTATGAGTAATAACATTTATTCTGTGGGTTTATTAAACTTCATTTTTTAGGTACTCTAACCACTGTTTTTATTTGTCAACACCTGTAGCACATATCTTTGTAAATAGAGCAATGAGTAATTCCATTTTCGAGGTCAGACTAGTTACAGGAGGTGCTGTTTTCCCAATAAAGGTTCAAGGTGCTTTTCAATGAATCACTGCTCTAATAAATAATTTTGTATGTATACAGGCTTATACAAGTTAGGATATTAATTTCCAAGCAATTCCTGTCATGAATATATAGTTTAAAAAAAACAGAGATGAATAAAGCATATGGCCTTTACATTTCAAGACCATATCTGTAATTCACTGTACATTCATGCTGATACACGGACAAAGGTGAATTAGTTCCAGACAAAAATGCATCAATGCTCTATTGAATAGTCAATTATTAAACGCATAATGGAATCTGTGGTTATCAAGGCATGCTCTGAATGTGCTCAGGGTGCATAATTTCCACCAGAATGGAACAGAATCCATCTATTTCAAAAAAATCCAGGCAAAATTATGTTAACATGGGATTAAAATGAGTTATTGCCTCTGCAGTACAATAAATGGGCTTACTTTACTCCATTTACCTTTCCAAGGAGCTAATTTTAGAGTCTTATTATATGTACAAACCTAGAAAAATAGCAGTAAACAACATTATTTTCATTGCCCTCACGAAATAATCTATCCAATTTTCAATACTCAGTTTGTGGAGAAATAATGTTTGAGAACCGCGTGTGAAGGTAAATAACAATGTCAATGTCCTGGCAACTGTTCTTGTAGCAATTGGGTTGAATAAAATGAAGAAAAAAGTGAATAAGTTATTGCTGAATCATGAGAAATATCTCATGAATGTGACGAGCACAAAGTTGTAAATATTGCTCATTCCCCTAAATGTATAATAAAGATTTTATTTGGGAAAAATAAGTGTTTGATAACTGACTGGAAAAGCATTGCAAACAAACCATGAGCATTATTCAGGCTATGGTTATTATTTCATTGCAATTACACACCATGATTAATGCATTGAATCATTGGTCTACTGCATGTTTTTTGCTCAATGTCAGGCAAGCTGACAATATAGTGCCATATGTTTAAAGGTACCATTTAAATCGACAGAGGTGTATCGGGTTTGCTGTATTGTTTCAAGTGGGATCTAGTTGGACATTATTCTCAGTTGCATTAAATGTAACTATGGGTGTAGTTAAGTGAGATATAACTATATACATTTCCATGGATAATATATAAAAAAAACCCCAAACAAATACCTGATCTGCATCTTTCAAAAAATCTCTAATAATATTTTTCTGCAGCATAAGTAATTAAAATTATTTGCATGATCAAACAAAAATTGTTAAATGTCCCCTTAGCAAAATTTGGCAAGGTCCCATTAGTTCATTTTCCAGAAAAACCTGGACAGTGAGAAAGTCTGTATTCAGGTATTGTTGACATTTTGTGTATGTTAACCAGGAAATATATGTGAGTGCTCTGTGCGTGTACTTTGGCATATCCAACAGAAAGAAGAAGAGCAGAAATTGCATGATTGTAAGATACTGCAAAAATTTAATTTTAGGAAAGTAGAGGGATTCAGAGGCTGAAGTTCAGAATTGAAGACTGTCCATATGTTGCTTTTTGAGCTACCTTTTCTTCTACAAACTTGTTAGAATTTGAATACAAAAACGTGTTCTTCATTCTGCAGGCTGTAGAATGTGCCAACCCTCGCTTGTGTGACTTGTTTTGTGACATAGGCTTAGGACCAGAATTATTTTTCTGGTTATATGCAAAAAAATTTATTCAGGTTTATTTGAGTTTCTTGATACGGAGCAACTGAAGGCAAGTTTGCATAAGAAGTGGGATAACATTTCTCCATTTCTGGATGAGATGTTTTAATGCATCTCCAAGTGCAGGTGGGAGTTCTTGCTGCAGAAAAACACCGAAAGAACATGCCACCATGGTGTAAAAGCTGGTGTGTTGCATTACTCTTCATAATATGAAATGCCTTATCTAGTTATTTAAAACAGCTGAAATAGCATGCTATCTTATGGTAACTTGTTGAAGCTAACTCAGAGTAGAGTTTAACAGAGATTTAAACAAAAACTTGGCTTAATTGTAGTTAAAATTACCCTTTCAAATCCTCACCATAAAAGGGCCATTAAATCCTACCCCCGACACACCAGTGTTTTAACAAATTTGGGAAGAAATATCTAACTATATTGGGAATAAATAACTAACTGTTCCTTCCACCAAGGATACTGTAACTGGGGCCTCCAAGTGGGAACCTGTCATCAATAGTAATGAACTTCAAGCACCTACAGTCAAGGCATTTGCTGTAACTGCCAGTCAGTTAGGCTTTCACTCATGAGCTCATTTATCCTTCTGCTCCAGTCATTGATCAAGCAACTTCTGATGCCAGTTTTTTGAGTACCTTGTTGAAACCATAGCAGATGTAATCGCCTGCTATTATGATTCATGCTGTTACTTCTATTGACCTTTCAGTATTGTTTTTCCTCCCAAAGAGGAGGATATTTTGTTAGCTATGGGGCCTTTATGATTAATGATGTGATCAGAGCATGGTGAGAACTGTCTGCAATGTGAAACTATCTTGGTATGAAGGAGGGGCTCCTTTATGTCAGTGAGACTTTTGCCCACATACTTGTAGCCGCAGGTATAAACCTCAGTAAGTCAGTACAGCTGCCTGGCTGTACTCCAGGCCATGCTTTCTTAAAATAGGAAAACTACTCCAAACATGCAATCATAATGACACACAAGTTTTTTAATGTAGCAAGGCAGATACAATAATCAGGATTTGCATATTTAGCTTTTCAAAATGATAAGCTAAGACTGGTGTAAACCTGTAGCCGTTTTAGCAGCAGGAGTCAGAAATACAGCCCATTTTTAAGATTTCTGAAGTGCTGGTTAGATTAGAAAAGGTGAGAAATAGAAACATTCAGAATTCTGCTGAAAATAGTCATAACGTTCAGAGCAGACTAGCTTGTTTGCTTGTTTCTCTCCCTTAGCTACAAATAAATGAAAACAAAACCCAGCAATTCCAGTTGTCCCATTTGACTCGCTGAGCTTTTCCAGGCTATGCTGCCTTTACTTTAGCAGAGGTCCAGTCCTCTTCTTGGTTCTACATGACAAACCCTTTTGCACAAGAGCCACATCTGCTTGTCTGTATCCTGGTGCCTGCATGGCCAAAGTTTGCTCAATGTAGAGTGATGTAGCATTACTGTGGTGTCATTTCATCATGCTGCTAATGCTATAGAGAAGAAAATACACTAAACCAGCTCTTCATCTCTTTCCATTCCAGACATCTCTGCAAATATTTGTTTGAGACTCATAAGGAATAGATTTTGATTTTTTTTTTGTGTCAAAGCTACAATAACTTTTACACCTCTCATGTGCAGCTGATATTTGGTATGTCATCCCTTCCTGTTTTCCGTTTCTCTGTGTTCCTCCTGCTAGTAGTATTTGTTGGTAGCAGAGTATGATGCCAGCACAGAGTCCTATGAATTGCAGAAGTGAACAACTTCGGTACCAGCTGCAGGACTATCAGTCTTTTGGAATCTAATACTGTAAAACCCAGTGGAAATGATGACACTTTTATTTATAAGATAGAAGTTATGAAACTTCAAGGTAAAGCATGGCATTGAATAAAGAACTAGTTAAAAATAATACTGCCATTATGCATTAAAGGAACAGTGTCTCTTTGGAGGAAATACTACTTGCATTTGAAAAAAGGTTGAATTTGTGTCTCTAACCTCAAATTTGTGTTTATGTATATAATATAGTCAAACAACTACAGAAAGGACTACAGAAAGAGCTGACATCTTTCAGAAAGGAAAGAAAATCAGAGTAAAATAGCATAAAGAGGAAAGAAACCCTAAAATCTTAATGTATGTTGACACTGAAATGCAGTGAATAAGTTCAATAGTGCCATATTTAGAATGACTTGGTTTCTTCGCAATCTGCAAGATTGTGCAATGGCACAGCAAGGTGAACAGTACTGAAGAAGAAAAAAATGCCTGATGTTCTTACAAAGATAATGGACTTTCCTTAAGAGAAGTCTTTAAAAAAACCAAAACAAACCCTAACCAAACAAAAAAACTGAAACACAACTCCAATCAAATACCCAGGGGAAAAAAAAGGAATTAATATTTAGAGAATGTAATACCTGATTTAAACCTTTTCACATCAAAAATAAAGCATCTTAAAACAAAAAGTTTCAACCATCTATAGATACAATATTCATATAAACAGGTATTTTAAAGGAGGGTTAGGTTAAAAGGAACACAATTAACATTTTATTTTTCTCCAGAGTTTCCTGAGCCCATGCATGGCAATGCTGGATTGTGAGTTGGGCAATAAAGGGCTCCTCTTGTAAAGCTTTCTGCAGTGAGGATGCAGGTGCTTGTTACTTCTGAAATTGTTTTATGGAACTGAATTGATGTTTCTTATTAATTTGGCTTTCTTTAAACATAAGTAATTTGAGTCTAAGCAATAATAGGAAAGGTATGTTTTGGTTCGTTTGTTTTTGTTTTGGGTTTTTTTTTTTTTTTGCCAGGGCTTGCAATTCACGAGGTTAGTAACAGCAGAACTGCTTTATTGAAGGAATAAATTTGCCCTTAAGTTAGAATAAGACATCTTCAAAAAATCTGTGTAACTTTACTTCCTATCCATCATTGACACTTGTTACGGGGAAGTGATGATCTCTAAAATATTTATTAGCTTAATGTCTGTATTGGTGAGAATATACTCTGCATTTTAGAGAGAAAAAGATAGAGATTCTTAAAAATGTTTAGATACATAACCCTAAAGTGGTCTCTTGCATCTGGGCAACTCTTGAAGTGTTTTTGAACAACATAACTAGAATTTCTTAGGGAGTTGTAAAGAATGTTTGTTGGGTTTTGATTCCATCTGTAAGAGTCTGGTCAGTATGAGCTGTGAAGTAAGAAGAAAATACAATGCAACTATTTTAAAGCATGCAAGCTCTGCCTTGCCAAAGAAAGGGTTAAAATAACCTGTGACTTGCAGAGACAGAAGCAGAGTATGTAACACAATAATGAATATTGGAGCCCTGTAATTTCTTTTAGCAGTAATAATGGGCAATGAAAGCTTGGTCCACGTCCTTCAATATGCAACCCTTAGCTGTGCTGTGTGCAACACCTAAAATGAGTAACAAAAGGGGAGGTGAACTATGAAGAGTTCAAGTGACTGAAATAAAAATTAGTAGGGAACTCTATCAAACACTTGTGGAAGGAAGTTTATTGGTAGCTGCAGTCTATGAGTATACCCTTCTGCAACTTTATATACTGTCTACCAGACTGAATTGTCTTTAAAAAAAAAGTGATTTGGTTCTGCAAATGAGAATGGGAGACAACTCAAGGAAAAAAAAAAACTTAAAAAATTTTATTTGCTTCTTTGTAGAGTCCATAATGAAATATGTGTGTAACTTTTTTATAGATCAGTAAAATCCTTGTTAGCTTTGAAATTGTTCCAGTAGTGCAACTTAGGTCTAGTGAGTGCTCATTTACTCCTCAAATACACTTACTGAATTATCAAAGAAAAGGCTGTTTAGTTTGATTTCGATACACTTAGGATTATCTTAGCAATATTAGTGCTGCCAATGTTTTATTTCAACTAAGAAATTCATACAATTGTTACAAAAAGCCCATAACTAAAGAAAATATCAAGTGGGGAAAAGCAGGATTTCACGCACTGGAGAACAGAACAATACTGAGCTGCTTCAGAGAGACAACTGAATTAATGAAAAACGCAGCTCTGGAAAAAAGGAATTTGCTCCATAAGGAGGTGGTTGTATGTGGCATTTAGCCTCCAGTTGAATAGGACATAGAGAAGCACACAGCTAACCTCCCTGCTGAGGGTTGCTGTGTTAGCTCCTGTGGGGCTTTGCCCGTTACAGATGCACTGTGGTACTCCAAAAGGAGGTCCTGTATGGGACATTAATGTGCTGTTCCCTGATCCATTTATTGTGGAAGTGTGTGATATTAAAAGTTAGGTAAAACTACTGTTGCCCAAGGGAGCAAAACAATGATCCTATTTTTTTTTCAGTCATACTTTTGCATTTCACTTATGCTGAACTGTACAAGTATCTAAGTGTAGAGCTTGTCTCACTGTATAAATGCTGGTAACAGTATGGAAAAGGGTTGTAAACTGAGGGGATGAGTTTACTCTGCCCTGAAAATACAGAAAGCTGTTAAGTTACTACCGAATTATAGATGCTGTAGCTTTAATTTGATGTATGATCTTTCACCATTTCTCCACACATCTGCAATCTCCAACAGTTTTCTTGCACAACAGCTACAAATGTACTTTCCCCCAAATCATAAGTTTCAACAGGGAAGTATCTTCTGCTTCTAATGAGTGTGTGACCGTTCTGCTAATGGCTTCCTATGCAGTTCACACTTGAAATTCCCTATTGCCATACTGAAGAGTTGTGTAAGTGGCATGGTTCTGCCTTAGGAGATGTAGTATATATTTGTGTCTTCCCTTTTGAACTGAATAATGTAATATTCCTTGCTGAAGATGGAAAGATGGAATAGGCTCACTTTGTTAAACTCTTACCAATGTCAGTTAAAATCTGGATGGATAAAGCAGGAACAATCAATCACTTATGGAAATTGTTTCTAACTCTTTCCTGTGCATGAAGTTGCTTTTGATTGGAAGTATCCCCTTTTTACCATTTGGGGTTTACCATTGTATCTTCCTGGATGTTTGCCTGTTGCAAAAGCTGCATGGAAACAATAAACTCAACAAGCTGGGATCAGCTGCTGCTTTAAGGACAATGCACACAGCAGAATTACCAGTGCTGTACTGATCTTCGATTCAGCTGAGGATACTGTGCTTTTAGTCTTAAAGCTTTTGCAAGGTATTTCAAAGGCCATCCCTCAGCAATCTGCTGTAGCAGCTGTGATAAACATAGATAAGGACCTCTGTAGAGCAGCTACTGGGAGAGATGAAGAGGCAAAGTCTAATTATGCTTAAAGTCTACTGTGAGATTTTAAACTAAATTTTCTAAATTTCTAGTTTTTTTTTTTTAAACTCAAGTACTACATTATGAATTTTGGGCTTTATTAGAACCTCTTCTTTCTCTGAAGTTGAAAGTAAAGCTCTTTGTTCTGATCTTTGGACTGAATATTATTGTTTATTAAGATATTTTATGTGTTCATATTTAAAAAATACATATTTCTTGATTTCCCTCACACATCAGTATGCCTAGCCCTGTCTACCAGAGAGTTCTGCTCTGATACTAAACTACTTTTGATAC
Source organism: Heliornis fulica (assembly GCA_013399135.1). Classification (NCBI taxonomy): domain Eukaryota; kingdom Metazoa; phylum Chordata; class Aves; order Gruiformes; family Heliornithidae; genus Heliornis; species Heliornis fulica. The sequence continues at coordinate 920,467 of VXBZ01008987.1, forward strand.
AGAAGAGATAAAGCAGCTGCAAAGAAGACAGCATCACAAATATGTAATGAGTTGGGGAAAAAACGGAACAGCCCACATTGCAAAGTACAGGAAACACAGGAAGTGTTCCAGCTATACACCATAAAAAATGCACCATGCTGATTGTGGCAAGCATCACACTTGCTGCATGTTGGTTTTGTTTCCATAATCCAGATGAGGAAGTTTGTTATTTCAGTGGCACCAGTGTGGTGCTACAGCTTTCTTCCTGTGATATAGAGGAGAGCCCTTTGCTGTTCATTTGGCTCAGTGGGGTTTGTGGCTGACTTGCCTTGTCATCATGGCTCAGACTGCTGGAATATGCCAGCCAATCTGATCTTGTGTCTCCCATGTAAGAATGCATCTGGTGTAATCTCACCTATATGAAGTTGTCCTGGTACAACAGAAATTAGAAGCTGTTGTTTGACTGTTGATTAGTTTTCATTAATATTGACTGTTGAGAGCTATCTGAACTGTTTCTGTCTTTTCAGGGGAATAATAGATATAGACAATAAGCTGCATAGTTCAATGCGCACATATCTTACAGATATTCAAATACTGTTAGATAAAAACTACAGCATTTAGATTTTAAAAAGCTAAATGAGCTTCACTTCAAAACATGTGTTCAGAATTGCAAGTAGCTTCCAAATTTGAGCCCAGTTGCTGTTCACGGCCTCTGTAGCTGTTGTGGCACAGCTGGCTGCCCTCACATGCTCTATGCCTCTCTGTCCATCCCATCTCATAAATTTTGTGTGTGCATGTCGGGTCACCAGGCCACCACAACCACAGAGCCTTCCACCCTTGCTGTGTAGGGGCCTTAGCTTTAATTTGCACTGTGTGCCATCTTGCTATGCCAGGAAGAATTCTCAGATGGTGGCAGAGAACATGGTTCCACCTAATCTTCACCCAGGCATTCGTCTGCTGGTTTTCACTATGTTGCATCAAAATGCTTTGAAAGAAACAGGTCTCTAGGAATAGCATGTTTCTTCAGGCCTTCTGGTTAGCTAAAGGAAGAGGAGTTTGCTGCAAGCAGAAGTACACAGTGCCACAGGTGGAATGGAAGAGTGTGTATTTTGCTGTGATGGGTGATTGGTGTCTTGGATTCAGATCCTCTTTTAGATTATCATAAGACTTATCTTTGCATTCCATTTTTTTCACCCTCATTATGAAATCCCACATAGCAAATGATTCAAAGGAAAGAAAGCATACTGGTCTTCCTCACTAGTGTGTTTTTCTTTAATTATAACATTATAACCTTTTTAAAAATATAATATTCATTATATAATGCTTTTATGTAATGATGAGAGAAGAAATATTATCAGAGTGTCTGGAATGCTGAGCTAACAACTCCTCATATAATAAACCTTGGATTGGGTAGGATGGTGAAGTACTTGAGAGCCTCAAGAAGCTCAAGTCCTCTGTCAGGGTCCTGGTCACCTCTAGGTCTGAGGGACTGCAGTCCTGAAATGCATCCCTGTCACTATTCCTACTGGACCCAACATCTACAGAACACAATGGAAATTTCCTTTCTTTGAGAACTGGGGCAGAAAACTTCTTATACACTGAGACAGTGCAAGAAGTGAAGCTTGACACAGAAAATGTACTCAAGTTAGAAATGGAAATGAAGGTCCTTACCCATGAAATAGTCACTGGAGCTATAACAAGCTCAGAAATAGAATCTTTTTATATATATATATATATATATTACTAACTCATGCCTCATGTTCTTTGTGATAATTGTCGAGGATTTCTGTAACTCCTGTTCCTCTGACAGAACAAAGTTTAAGACCAGATGGGACTGATGGATGCCATCCTCCAAATTAGATGGTATAATTCAGCAAAAGGAGCTAAATAGTGACAGCCCACTAAGAGGTGGTTTGTGTCAGCCAGACAGCAGTGATTTCACAATACCTGTCTTTGCTGCATAATGGCTAAAAATGAATCTATTTGTAACTTGGACTTTTTTTTTTTTTATATTGAAGGGGAGGAAAGTAATACAAAAGGCTGGCAGGACAGATGACTGAATTTCACATAGCTGTATTTAATAAGGATGAGAGAGAATTCAAATCACCATTTGATTGCTGTTGTCACCTTTTCCCTGAGTGTAGAATGTGGCAGGACAGGTCCTGCCCAGGTCTTGGTGGCCTTAAGGGGACTTTTCCACTGTCCACCAATATGATGCATCAAATTCTCATGCTGTTCTGGCTTGGAATTCTCTTCAAGACATACAGGACTTCATCTTTATACCTCAATGATTTTTTTTCCCTCTTCTTCCTCATTTGAAGAATAAATTTAAAAAAAAAACCAAAAAAACACAAATGAATTGCAGCTAGACATCCTAGATGATAAAATGTCTAGAAGAAAATTTTTCTGCAAGCACTGCATTTTTTGTATTAATTAGAAATCCCAATAATTTATTTAATGAGTAACTCCTGAAATGTAACTAGCTTTTGATAGAAGGGAGTTTGTGGGATTTAGATTTCATGTGAAGGGAGTGAATGAAAGAATGTCAGAAATGAAACGTGAAGTTCAGATCAGCCAAACCCCCCCTTTTTTTTTTTTGGTATTGAAACTACCTTGTATACACCAGGAGAGGGAGCCCAGCAAGTAAAGGCAAAGGTACCCAGTCTCTCAATGTGATACAGAGCTACACAGTTCAAGTTTCTATTTTCTGTGTGTTCCAGTGCATTTACAGCATGAAGCTGGTAGCAAAATGCTTCTTTTTGGTGCTCTAGATGAGTTTGTTAGTGAACTGATCAGAAAGGATGATTTTCTTCTTTCAGATGTTGACTTTCTGAAGAGACCTGAGACGAGGGTTAATAAAAAGGCAAACTGTTCTCATGCTGCAGAGGCTTTTCAAGAGGTGGGTGCTCTGCATGGATTTGCAGGCTTCCCCCCCACCTCCCCTCCCCTCTCTTGCGTGTCCTTGTTTTGAGCAAGTCACCACTTTGCAGGGGACACATGTGGCATGGTTTTCTCACTGGAAAGATGTCAGACAGGAGTAAAGGATCTGTGACTGGACTGTTCATGAAGGTCAAATTGCATTCATTAGAGAGGAGATAACTGTGTTCAGAACTCATTATTTCACAGGAAAGGTTTGCCTGTTTCTGTGCTTCTGGAGAAGTTCTTGCCACTAATGGGTCTAAGTATGGTTTTTGGTAGGAGCACTAGCTTCTCTCCCTCCCCTTCCACCCCAATCTGAAGAGTAATCAACTTTTAATTTGGAAATGCTTTCAGATTTCAATTTTTGGTGTGTACCTTTGCCAAACTGAACAACTACTCTGGACCAATTTGGAAAATGCTGGATACACTGGTATAACTGTTAAAAGTTTTTAAATGTTTATATTTATTTTAGTTAGTCTGTGGTTTTATATGAAACAGGAGCATGTATATTATGCTCATAATGTGTGCTCTCAAATTGCTGGTAGATATGCTGTGACTGCCAAAGAAATGAAACAAAATAAATGTAACCAGAACCCGTGTCACAAATTAGTTGTCTAAAAGTCTCTTGCCTTTGAGTGTACAAGATGTATAAAGACTGTTGGGTTCAGATGCAGCCATAGGGGAAGATTTTTATTATAATATTAATGGCATGAATAAGTAATCATTAAAGATTAAGCCTTGTTATCCAGGCATGTGAAAAATAAGTGGAAGTGATGGTAGAAATAAGTGCTGTTAAATCCTTCAGATGAAGCAGCATTTTTTAACATGAATGCCTTGAGGAAATAATCTATACTTTGCATGAATGTTTATTTGAAAGAAACTAGTATCTTTCTGCCTTTGGCTGTTTTGTGTTATATAGCTGAATTTTGTGTTGTCTTGTACTATGTGTGTTAAGGGGATGGGAGAGTGTCACACAAATTTTAGACTAGCTTGGTTGTTAAATCTGTCAGCGTCCGGGTAAGTTTGTGTATGCAGAGAATAATAGAATAACTACAAGCTAGACAGACTATTTTTTTAGCTTCCTTTCAGACACTTAGTCTTCTAAGGAATGTAATTTCTTTGGAGGCAGAAAAAAAAAAAAAGAATTCTAATAAAGGGAATTGAAAATGAGAAGGTGTGAAGCTCATCATGTACAGATTCATATTATGCTCAAAACCACTATTGAAAGGGTGTAGCTCTGTAGACCCTTCAGGTCAAGTGACTGTTTGTTCTCTTAGTTGCTCCTAAGGAAAAGTAATATAGGGGAAAAAAAAAAAGCAGAGTGATTTAAATTGGATCAATAGGATGATGTGATTTGGTGAACCCAGACTATTAGTTCTGGATGCTCAATAGAAATTTCTTTGGCCTTCATGGACACCATTGTGCTGCATTGAGGCTCATGATTCAGGGCAGTACATGCCTTTTCCTGTCATAAGAGGACTTTATTCTCCCTTTCATTATGACACATATCCCACCTCTGATGGGGGATTTTGATGCCGGCCTTTCAGTGTGTACATTCTATTCCTATAGAATATTCTCTTGTATTTTCATTATATACAATAATTGAAAGTTAATGTTTCCTTTGAAATGTAATTTTATCTTGTACAGTTGGCATTGTATGCGTGTTGCTTTCTACCCTTGACAGGCATTGGGGAGAAGAGACCTCTGTTCTTCCTGGTTTTGTACAATATTTCTCAATAGCTTATTTAATGGCAAAGGAGGAAAGAAAAAAATTCTTATTGGTGTCGGACTTTTGCTTATCTTCTGAGCACAATATTAGTCATTGTTGTATATGCATACATTGTGTAACTGAAGCAAGGCGCTCTGAATAACTTTGCATAAGCATGCTATTATTTGTTTTGTTGGAGCAAATGCAATGCATCTGTCTATAAATATAATTGATTAAAATCTTAAAATATAGATAGAAAGGGAGCCTGGACTTACTAAGGTGTCAGTGATATCTCTGATTACCTTTACTACATGTGGGAATACAGATGAATTAAGGATGTAATCATTAGGATTAATTTTTTCTCTTGGGTGTGCTTTGTGTCTTCCAATCTTTTCTCAAATGATTTTGGGCCAGGATACTGCTGTTATCAACACACATTGGCTTTGGTCATTGGTTCACTTACCTTGTATCAAAGGCCAACTAATAATGAATAGACTGAAATAAAGAAGTAAATTTAGTCTTTCCACCTTTCAAAACTAAATCTTCTTCAACTGTCTGTATACTTCAGGCTGACAACTACGGGAATTGAAGTAACTGGAACTCTGCTATTACAGTGTTCCAACCCTGACTTAAATGGTGTTACAGTGTTTCTTGCAGAGTTAGACTCTCTTGAAAGAGTTAGGGTAGTGTTTTTTTCAATGCCAAGTCAATACCAATAACCTGTTGAGCTCTTGAGCTCATGCATGCTATGACAAAATTTGTTGTATTCTTCGAGACTTGTTCTTAACAATCTATAGTTTATAAAGAAGCTCTGGCCTTATCTTGTGGAATTTTTCCTGGAGAGAAACTACCCATTATAGGTTTTATAGTCGTTAGACTTTACTATGTAGCTCTGATTATTGTAGTGCCTACAAAAAGTGATTGCATTTTAAGTTTAGCAGAGGGAGAGGTAGTGTTTGTTCCTTTCAGGTCACTTTAATGCAGAGCACTTACTGCAGCCAAATCCTATTTCCATTGTTATGCCTGGCTATGCGTAGTACCAGTTAAGTAACCTAGAAGAAAGGAAAAAAAAATATTGCTGAAGGAAATAATTAATGGTGTTCAAAACCTCAAAACAGGTAGGCTGTGATGTACATTACAAAATGATTAGCATAATAAGTTTACTAAGATATCTAAGATTGTATAAAAGTAAATCATAACAAAGCCTACTTGAGTAATCTTACAAATATTTCCATGGTCTTTCTCCAGTTTTCACAATGTCTCTTTGTGAGGGTGCATATAAATCACAGGATGACATTTGTTAGTGTGAAAATCTATTCACCACACATTTACTCCAGATTTATGTCACTGTAGCACTACTGTCTTCAAAGTACAGGAGGCTTAATATACTGTTTTGTACTAAGGGTGGTCCTGGTTCTTTTGGTGTCACAGTAAGAAAGGTATAGACATTTATGGATGGTTAACTGATTCCCCATATAGACAAAAAAAAAATAGAAAAAAGTGATGACAATTGTATGTCCCTTCTGCTATTAGAAAACCCAGTGAATGTAGCATTGGATGAGACCCTTGATGTTGATCATGGCACACTGTGTGGATCCGATCTGTGGTGAGGTTCACCAGCCTCGCTGTTTTTGCACTTTTAGGATGTTCTCCCAAGAGAACAAAGTTGTCAGTGTTTTACCTTTATGATTCTTGAACTTTCTGGTACTCTGGAGTTCAGTGAGAGCTCTTACACATCTCTGTAGGAGCAAGGTCTTACAAGCAATACACACAAGTGGTATTGTTAAAGGAATTGCATACCAGTGTCACCATATGTGCTTGGGTTTATAGGAGTCACTTTTGCAGGTTTCTGAAAAAAATAAAAGGACTGTGGTTAAATCTCTGCCTAGACTCTGCCTGAAACCACTGTCTCCTTCTTATAATGACTGCTGTGGTGGCCCACTATGTATACTAATATAATGTGGAAAATAACTAACATGATGCACTCACAAAAATATAAATTATCTAAGCAGTGTGGCAACTCTTGAGTTTGACCTCAGTGTTGTGCAAAGACTAGGTTTTAAAAGAAAGTGTAATCAAGGTTTCAGAAATAAATGGAAGTGGAGTAACACTCAATATAGTTTCATCAAGGGCAGGTTTTATCAGACTAATTTAATATCTTGATCAGATAGCTGACTTCTTTAAGAAGGGTAATGCAATGAACCTAATCTGTCCAAATTTAAGCAAAGTATTTGATATAATACCCCAAGGGAAATTATTAAGAAATGAGAAAATGGGGTTTAATTCAAAAACTGTGAGGTGGATAAAAAGCTTGCTGAAGTAGAAGCTTCACTGAATTATATTGAAGGGAAAGTTACCAGACTGAAGAGAAGTTACTAGTGCTGTTTCTCAAGGTTTGATCTGGAGAGCAATTCTGTCTAATATTTCAATTAGTGACCTTGTTACAAGAACAAGGTGAATGCAATGATAGAATTTGTGGATGACACAAAGTCGGGAAGTATTACCAACTTTGGAGGACTGGGTCATAATTTAGGAAGGATTAGATGTATTTAACAGAATAATTCTTTCTGATTTATGATCAAGTCTTCCTCCAGTACTGGTAGTACTTTCTCATTTTGTCATCCACAAATTTTGTATGACCTTGTAGACTTTACTAATGATAACGGAATGAAGTTTAATTGTAAAAAGTCAAACACATGAGACTAATTACAATAACACTTGCTATGAGATGGTACCTTCTCATTTGTACTTGGACCTTTCATAGTTTGTGATATGCTGGAGATAGATGATACTATATGTCTGGTTACAGGTATTGTGCTAGGGGTCTTGAGTTGATGAACTGAACTTCCATCTAATCCTGTACATCAGCATAGGTGGGAGACTACCAAGAAAACATTGACTAAAAAGTGTTCTTTGATGGCAAATGGTTATCAAGCTGAAGAGTCCATCTTCTTTTTCTTTAGCAGGACCGTAACTAGACATGGCTGGTTCAAAGCCTGCCTTAATCTGAGTATTCTAGTCTGGAATAAGCTGCAGATCAATTATGATGACTGTTGTATGTATCTTTTGTCTTTAAGAACCAGTTGGTGGCTAACAGATTACCCTCACACTCATGAGCTTACTAGATTTTGTTTAGGAACAAAATTTAATGTTTGGTTGTTTTGTGGGGGTTTTTTTGATTTTTTTTTTTGTGTGGTTTTACGGGGCTTCTTCTTTTCTTTTTAAGAGGAAGGTCCATGCCAACAGTGCTTTGTCATAGTTGCTGGCTTCAAAAGGGGAGCCATCTTCATTCTTACTCATTAGAGAAAAAAGTGCAGCTAAATCAGGAATTTGGTTTTGAGGTCTTATTTCATGAGAAAATTAGACAGAAGACTGGTTTTGAAAAGTAAAATTTCCTTTCAGTAATGATTTCATGGTGTTGTTTGTGGCTGTTTTTCTTAAACAACTGCCCATGTCGAGATTTCTGATGTTTCTGAAGTATTTTATATTGTGAAATTTTGTTGCTTACAGTAAGACTACAGGCAGGCATTGACCAACTTACGTTCTAGAAAGGGCTGAGCCTAGAAAAGGTCAGACTGCAATGAAGTCTGCCAATAGATGGTCTAACTAATAAAATCAGACATATACTATCAAATTATTTTGATTGTCCACAGTATGTAGCTAGGAAGACATTGTCTATGTAATCCTCACAAAATTCTCACTGAACTCTAAGTTTTCTTCCAAACATTAAAATAAATGCCTGAGAGCCCCGATACAGCTAGAAAGTTGCATACTTAGAAAATGTCACAACTAACCTAAATGGAATCTGAGTGTTTATGAACTGAGGTGTTCTCAAAGTAAAAATTTTATCGAGTGCACGCGGTTTTCCATGGGAACAGGCTCAGACTTGTTACCAGAAATGCTGCCTCTCTGAATTTCATTTTGTCCTCCAAATAATGACAATGCTCAGGATCCTCCAAAAGAATTCTTAGAAGCCAATAAAACAGAATTGCTCTAGCAGGGGGATTGGATTAGATGATCTTTTGAGGTCCCTTCCAACTCCCAACATTCTGTGGTTCTGTGAAATGGCAAGATTGTGTTCTATTTGTCCTTCGAAAGAAAATCTCCCAGTAGGAAATTTCAGATACGCAGAACTTCACTCTGCATCCTTAACCTTTCATAGCATGCGGGAAATTGGAATATGATAATGAAAAGGACTAAGTGATCTCTGACAAAGTTATCTCAAACATCTATAATGATGTAACACAGGCCATTACCGCTGTTGTAAGCATTCTGTTGGGCACTGCTATTGCTGCTAACTGGTTATAGCAGCTTAAATATAAAAGTTTTTATAAGGCTCTAAATTAGACCATTATCTGAATGTACATGTTAAGGACTAGGTATTTGATAGGGTATATTGCATTTCTACATCATAAATTTTTATCCATCTAATTTTCATACATTATATTAACAAATGCAAGGTTTTGGAAAGTTTTTTGATATATTTAGTCAGATTATAGTCTAGTAAATCATCACACAAGCTACTCCACTGACCTGAACAGAGCTATTTCAATGAGAAACTCTTCATCAATGACATGATCACAGTATAGCTCAAAAGTTACAAGGATTTTGATATTGCTAGGGTAGCTAATTAAGATTAGAAATGCAAATTTTAATAGCAAGCATAACTTGAGTTATACAGTAGTGAAGTAAATTTTAGGTTCATGCTTAATCTCTTCCATCAGAAGAACAAAGAAAGTAGGGGTCTACATTGATACCTTCTAGAAATTGTTATGGAGTATTTGTGACTGAACAATTGTGGAATACAGTAGTCAAGGAATTTCAGAGTTTGAGAAGCTAAAATGTAGCTGTTATGTAACAGGAGAAAATACTCTATAACCTATCCAGGGATATTCCGCCCAGAAAGGGAACTGGTTTCTACAGGTAAGGCTTCCTAAAAGGGAACTTGGCATTAGAAACAAGCCCCTTCCTGCTTTGTTAGATTTCTCACTCTCTGCTGCAGATACTGAGAGCGTCTTGGGTGCAGTGACTGTCAGCCTCTTTGTGCAAGCGACAAAACATTTTTTTCCCTCCATCTCCTCTGAAGAGACATAAGCAGGAATACCAAGACTTCTCAGCCTGTTTTATGCCTGGCAAAGAAAACTTATTAGCCTTTTCCTAGCATTCATCTGTCTCTAAGTACTGAACTCGTTTAGAGCATAGGACTTAAAATCTTATCTGGCACAATGTTCATGCCCAAGGGTTTATTCTGCAGCCAAGGTTTATGTGCAGCAGACCTGAAGGTCAACCCATACACGCAGCATAGCACAGCAGAGCCTGTGCCTCCTTGGGTTAAACTGTTAAGTGGATTGCTAACTCCTTGATTTACAATGACCTTCTGGTTAGCATCACTACAGTGATGAATTTTGATTTTCACAGATCTTACCTTCCTACCCTGAGGGACGAATCCAGTGCCTTAAGACCTAACAATGTAAGAGTCTTTTACTGAAATTAGGATTAGGTATCTTCTGTCATTTTGGACAGTGACTTAAGTGCCTCTTCCAAATTTATATCAGGTGGACTGTATACTACTGGGCATTATTTAAGTGTCCTCTAAATTTTAGAACATTTAAATATCTCTGTTCTTGAATATTTATATACCTTCCCCTTTTTCAGAAGGGCAGATGTAGCCAAGGAAAAATACATTACCTGATTCCAGAACTGCTGGCAGTTACTAGTCCCTTTAGGAACAGAATGGTGTGTCTCTCTTTGGTTATATATATTAATGTACTTTATGGGGAAATACTGTAGTTAAGCTGATAAAATTAGTGCTGCCAACGTAATTCATACCTTGGCCATTCTAGCGAGCCTTGGAGAAACAGTGCTTATGTTACACTCTTACCATGCAGTAGGCTCATCGTATCACCATACGTGGCTTTGTAAAGAGATGATAATGCCCATCTCCATAGAGGTACTTGATATACCTACTCAGTAGATTGTACTTGAAGGAACTGCTGTGGAAGGCAGGAGGAGTCTCACCTTGACTTGACCGCAGCTGAAGTAGGATGAGACTCTATTTGGCTGTTATGCTTGTTGGAGCTTCATTCCCAAAGTATCAAACTTTGGAGAAGTTTGTTTCCAAGAAAGGCTTGTGAGCTGCCTAAATTTAATTAGACTTCATAAGTGGGGTTAATCAAGTCACTTAATTTATCTGTTGAAGTAGAGGAGAACCAACCAACCTAATTACCAGTCAGATAATGTTGCAGTAGGAAGTGACACCATAAAAGTATTTGGTCCCTTCATTTTGGCAGCTTCTGTTCTTGTTTAAGACAGAAATAGGATTGGTGGACTGTGACCAGTTTAAACTTTCAAAGTTAAAAAAATTGCATTATTATACATTGATTGCTTTAAGATATATGAGTTGTTTATTTTAGATGGACCTTTTTGGAGTTTGTTATTTAGGACAGCTTATAAAATGTGCATTACCTTTTCAAGTCCTCCTTCCCTTCAGCCGCTAATGTGAGCGTACATGCGAGTCGAATAGTTTGAAATATTTACTGGAGGCACTATGGACCCACACATATACATTGTATTGTGTATGCTCTCAAGATGATTTTAAAATAAACAGTATTTCTGCACTGAAGTCCTGAGAATGGCATCCTACCAGAGTTATGCAACTCTGACATAATAGGTTTTTTATTAATATGGGTTACTCCAGAGCCAGAGAACAAAGAAATGTTTTGGTTTTTTTTTTTTTAATGCAGCCTTGGAAAACTAATAATATTTCTGGTAAACTTGGAGGGTGGGGACAGGGAAAGTTGTATGTATGTTTTCAAGTTACTTTGTATTATATGTTACTCACATGCCGGTAGCTATTCTTCTGAAACTTTGCACTTAGGATGATGCCCATTACAATGGGCTGTCAAAATCAGACTTAGATTTAGCAATTTCAACAAAATGTATAAAATTAACTTCTCTGGCCCTTTGCCACCTGGTTATTAATCCAAAACTATAGCTTTATGCTGACTAACTTTGATCCACCAAAATACTTCTGTACAAACGCCAGGAAAAAAAGTGTGGTATTAACCAGTGAAAGATTTTTCCTTTGAACAACAACAACAAAAAAATCAATAAATCTAATTTCTTGATGTGTAACTGCATGAGCACATATGCCTGAGAACCAGTGTTAGATATGATTGTTCCCACTATAACTGTCATAGCTCCTTTCAATTGGGAGTATTTTCCAGGAGGAATGAATGAGAAGGCACTGTGGGGCTGTAATGGATACGTGAACAGCTTTGTAGTTTTGGAAATAGTTTATAATTGGATGGTTTCACACGTAGAATTGCTCTGGTCCAACCTGAAATGCCTAGGTGACATTTGTGTTCGTCGCATAGAAGTTGACATAGTTGTCAGCTTTTGATTGTAGAGGAAGTGTAGTTTCTCTGTTACTCCAAAGTGGAGGGCGTGTGTAGTGAAGTTTCCACATCTGTGCACTGTATTTTGCTCAAGTTCAGTGTTATTTGTTTCTGTTTCCCGAGGGAAAAGATGCTAATGGTAAAGAAGGCATTAATTCTTATCACTGGAAATGGAAAAACCTTACTGAGTTTCATTTCACAGAGAAATAAAAGAATTTTGTAATTTCTGTAAGAATTTTGTTTTACAATTACTTTTACTAATAATTGATGACAAGTGTTTTAGTACAATAATAGTACCAAATTGACTGTTCACCTTGAATGTAGCAGGAAAACAAGGAGTTAAGAGGTCTAGATTCAGGTTTTGTGTCTTCTATGGAGTCTGTCTCTGTGCAATCGCCTCACTTGCACTAATGGGAAAAATTATACATCTTTACAGAAGACTCTGACATGCATGTGCTTTCAAAGTATGAGATATTTTTACTGACAAATTAAGGGGCTATGGCATTAGGATCTGGGTTTTATTTCCTTACTGAATAAAATAAAATAAAATGACATCTCAATGTTTGAGTAAGGAATTCCTCAGCAAGTTAGAAATGTACATTTTACGTTTGCACCCCCCAGTGAATACTAGATTGAATCACACAGAATCACAGAACACCAGGAGTTGGAAAGGATCTTGAAGGATCTAGTCCAACCCGAGTAGGATCACCTAGGTTAGATAACACAGGAATGTGTCTGAATTGGTCCAGGAGCTGAGGGCTATTGCAGTTTTGTGAAGAACATCACAGGTAGCAGCAGCAACCTGTTAGTCTGCTTTTATCTCAGCACAGAAGAGCTGCAATAAAATATAGAAAGACATTGTTTCCATGGCTCTTAAGCATCTTATTTCTGAATGTGCCTGACAATCCAGGCATTAACTGTGATGAGTGCTTTTGTAATATGGACACCTGTCTGTTTTGAACTGTGCACTGTGCAAAATCAGATGACATTGACAATGGAATGACAATCAAACAGGAGTGAACAGCTATCGCTTACTGCCACCCAGACCTCCCTTGGATTGGAAACTGATACTATTTTACTGAAATAAATGACACCAACCACTCTTAGATGCATCAGGCTCTTTCTGTATCCATGTCTAGTGCTCAGAATACTGTATTCTGGAAATTATTTTTTTAGCTTTGTTTCAAATATGTTGATCAGACCTTTTTATTGTTAAGTATTATGAAATAATTCGTGCTGTTGTAGAAAATTCCTAGACAGCCTGTGAGTTGAATTTCATGTATGGCACCTCAAAATGCAAAGAGTAAAGCTGTTTCATAAACAGATCTGCTTCATAAAAACTAAATGTTTGCAAATAGGTCTCTCCCTTAAGAGCTGAAAGCCTTTAACATCATCTTTTAGCTAGCAAGAGCTTGAAAGCTTGCACCATCTAATGGAAAACATCTTTCAGCACTAATAACGTAATAAGAACAAATTGGGCAATGATCACACACAGACCGGGATAGATAGATAGATAGATAGATAGATAGATAGATAGATAGATAGATAGATAGATAGCATCCCGGGAGTAGGAATTTTAACCCATTGCTAAAGGTGAGGCTGTTTACTGACTTCCAAAGCAATGCTCTTTCACAGGTGACAGCTGCAGCCTCTGCAGGGGATACTACTGGCTTCACATTCAGATGCTGGCTTTGTGGTACCTAAACAGAAAATTAGGTAGAACAAGAATAATTCCTAAACAGGCAGGAATATGTCTTTTAAGTGAAATGTAAGGGTGAATGCTGCTAGTTTGCTACAAAAGTTAGAGGTTTTTTCCTTTCAAATACAGTCACAAGTATGTTATTTTAAATGATGTATGGAATATTGTTCCTCATATTGTTAGAGACTTTTGCCTGTATTTCCTCTCATTTATCATGATTTTACCAATCTGAAAACAGGGGTTTGTAAATTGTAGCCAGTTTGAAAGGTGAGCCTGGAGTAGTTTTGCCAACAGTATTTCACCTCTATTTCAGAAGTGTAGCTAAACTCACTGAAAGGAAATTGAAAGAATGAAAAATGAAAATTCAGTGAACGTGAAGCAGTAACACTGACATAATCTGTGTGAGAAGAATCTAAGATGGAGAGTTCAAAAAAACTCCAAGGGATGCCCTGCTTCATTTCTAAAGCTTCTCAGCTTGAAAAATGTTAATGAGCTACCAAAGTGTTATTGGCTGCAAAACTAAGTCTCCCAGTTTATACTCATGGGATGTTTTTTCTTTCTCACCTTGTTTAGTAGGTAGCATGAAGCTGTGTTGGTCTTGTATTTGAGTTGGTGTGATGGGAGTGCGGTGTTCCTGCCGCAAAGGTATGCCACGTGTGTTTGCCTATGCCAGTTATGTATCAGTCCTCACCTCTAGTGTTTGTAGATACCTGCCTGGAAAAACCTGCCTCCAAAGAGAGGTCAAATCACTGACAAATAGTGAAAAGCTGCATTTTGGTGGAAATGGGGCGCATATACCTCAAGGGGCATTCTGCTCATAAAGTTGCACGGCGAGCAATCCAGCTGAAGTGCCTTTACAAAAAAACACACAGCATGGGCAATAAACAGGAAGAGTTGGAAGCTACTGTGCTCATGGGAAACCATGAGATTGTGGCCATCACTGAAAACTGGCAGGATGAATTCTGCAACTTGATTGTGGCCATCGAGGGATACAGGCTCCAAAGGTTTAAGAAGAAGGTAAGAATGGTTATCTGAGTTTCCTCTGTCCAAATCTGAATTTCAAAATGAAATGAAGAATGGAAAAGTTGGTTCTTTCCATTTCATTCTTTTTATGATTATATAAAAAAACCCCCACCAAAACCCAAAACCAAAAACAGTTAGGAAAAGGCTTTATTATGCCAAACAGTGAAATTAATTAGGCAAGTTGATGAGCAAGAAGAACCAAATGTTCCTAAGGACAAGGAGATCTAAGGCAGTAAATACTGTGCTGCATTCCCCTGTGTCAGTGAGCAAGGCAAACAGTGTGCTCTGTCTCTTGAGTTTTTGTACTGTAAACATGCGACTTTCCCATCCTGTCCATTTTTGCATAGTGAGGAGCTATGTCCTCTTGGAAACATTAGTATGTAAACTGGGAATTCATGTCCCTGTTGAGTGTTGATAAACCTAATAAAAGTTTGTTTGAAGCTTTCATCTTTTTCATTTGATGTCCACTTATGATGTGGAAAGATAATGGGGTGGGTTTTTTTTACTATAGTGCTAGCATTTGCACTTCCATTATTATAACACCTCCTGTCAGTATTATAGGTTTGAATTTGCAAGGTTTTATAAGTTGAACGTGAAATAATCTGTCTGTGCTGAAATTTGGCAAAGAAATTCTTCAGTCTTGAATGATTTGAAACTTTTGTGTATTGAAAAACAACAATAAAAAAAGCCCAAACACCTCACAATGCCAGGTTTTCTTTAATTGCAAATAATAATCAAGCCAAATGCAGAAATTTCTGATTCCATTTCCTGGTTGCTTGGAAAGAAAAGTCAAATTTGTTAATCAAGACCCATTTCTAGTGGCCTCAGGAGTTTGCCAGCTGTCTCAGTGATGAATCTTCCTGAAACTGAAATGATTCAAAAGTTTTGATATTTTTTCAGGGCCAAATGGTTACAATAACAATCCTCGGAAGAATTTTTTTCTTGCTTTAATTCAGAATCATGTCAGTGAATTATATAAAGCATTCCCTTAGTCACAGTTACTGGTGTAAATAAAAATGTAGTTAGATGGCTAGATGTCAGTATAATATTATTTGTGGTCACATCTCGAGTAATAATTAGGCAGCCTTCAGCTTTTTTACTACTTGCATGCTATTATATATAATTTATAATGCTGGATGAATAGCAGTTTCATAGGTTAGAAAGCTGGGTCCTCAAGTTGATTATTTGCTTCATTAACAGAATTGTAATTTCTTTTTCATTTATTTTCTTTCATCAAAATATGTCTTCTCTACAAGTTATATATGTCTTTTTTTATAGTTGTATGTTGGTGCTTCTTAATTTAAAGAAAAATGATGGGCACAGCACTTTCACTGGCATGTGTACAGATTCATAGTGTACAAATAATGTGGGGAATAATCTAAACATCAGGGAGTATCAACTGCTGCTAATTCATGCTTTTAATGAACTCTGATCTCATTCTTTTTTTCAGTAATTGCTTCTCTTCTAAAGGTAATCTTGCCTGTTGGAAAATTCAACACAATTGATACTGGTCTGTTGGTCTTCCTGACGGCAAAGTTTAAGTACTGTTTTCAGTGGGACCTAATCTATGTATTTATAAATCCAACTCTAGGTACAAGTTTATGCCTGCCCTGTGTCCAGACTGCTTGACCACAATCCACAAAGCTCCCGGGATACGTGTAAGTCCCGGAATGCTGTAAGGGTGAAAACTGATATGTGCCATCCTCTTTCAAGGGCACACCCCAAACCCCTAACTACAGCATAGGTGTGATGACTCTGCTTGCTGTGTGTGCTCCATAAAGCTAGTAGCAAGGTCATTGAGATCAAGCTGACAGTTCTTCCTTGTGCAGTCTAAATTCTCATGCAACAGGAGTTAATGTGATATGAAGAATACTGAAGAATGGCCTTAAAATACTGTGGACATGCCACACTTACGCAACAGCATCTTAAAAACATTGATATGTGGGCAAGTGTTGCTTTAGCTTCCTCTGCACACAACGACCTGACAATCAATACAGACAAAATCAAGGAATTCTTGGAATTGAAAGGAGCATTTTTGTTAACTGAGTCTGTCCTTGAGCTTGAGGAAGAGATCATACTGAAAAATGGTTAGTCTGAATCTTTGCGAGATGCTGGCCCATCAGGAAAGGAATGTAGGAGAAGACAGAAGAATAGCAAGGCATCCCCAGTCTTTTAGCCCTTCACAGAATTTTCACTGCTCTAACAGGCTGGTGCTTAGGCTTTCTGTTTCCAGGAGGGGAGAAATTGAGAGCATATTGATTATATTGTAACACTTAGTAATATACAGTTCAGTCAAGGCATTTCTAGCCCAGTAGCAATTTTGGCTAGGCCAGGTAATTTGCTTAAGGCAACACACTAGTTAAGGGAACACTTCTATACTTTGTTACAAATAAAGCTTCTTTGGCTTTGAAAAGAGAAAAATTATCAGAAGAAATTATATAAATTATCATCTGAGAGAAGAGAGGAAGGCTAATTAAGAAAGTTTAATGCTTTGTTGAATCGATTTTTGGAAAAATTTGGCTGCAATGCCATCCTAGATTTTATTTGTAAATACCTGAAGAGAACTAGCTTTGATTGTCAATAAATTCAGAGTGTGTTTTGGCAGCTTTATGAGCTCTGGGAATCTGTAATGCAAGGGTAGTAGACCAAAGAATAACACAGGTAGTTAAAAATCAGTGTTGGAGACCAAGTCAATGAAAACCTTAGTATATGAATAATACATAAATTAATCATATTCTTACTTGGTATAGGATAATAGAAAGTCTGTTGGCCAAATTTTTGCATCTAAATCTAAATGAATGTTCATTAGAATTGAATTCTGTTCTCTTGCATGTTTTTTGTGGCCAGTGCGGACACTAAGTCATGAGTGTCCAGCACTTCTGAAATTCAGTTCTTATATTTAGAGATCTATACCTGTCTTAAACATGTTTTCTAAGTCACTTGGAAATTTACAATATTGCCCTGAAATTTGAATTTGCACTTTCATTAAAACCGAATAAAATATTTAGTAACAATTATTATCTACTGGCTAAGACAAAGATAACATCATTTTCACACATACTCCTTCCAATTTGATTTTTAATATTAACTAGAAGCTGCTGTAGATACCTAATTAGAAACAAAGGCATGTGGTGCCATCTCAAACTGTTTTAGACATGTAGTATTTTACATAAATGCACTCACATCATGGGGTGATGCAGAACAGGACATCATATGCTAAGGAAATTATAGCTTTGAAGTAGGGCACTTGAACATATTACTGACAGTGTTTATTTCTGAACTAGCAAAAGCTGCCAAAATTCTAGTGCCTCAAAGGAAAAAAATCTCCATTTTGGGACACTCTCCCACCTGCAGTTAGTGTTTAAGCTAAATGCACACTAGGCAAGGAATTGCAGAGTGTCAAATACTGGTAATTGCTACTCTAAGAATAACAAAGGCCTCAATTTGAACATGAATATTACATAATGACAATGCACCTGTGTACATGTGTTTATGTATGGGTAGAAATAAATTAGGTTCACCAAGTTTCAGTACATATCATGTGCATATGTAGTGGTGCTGCACACAAGTTCTGCAGATTCAGTTCTTTGAGGCTGTCTTACTTCATGATGACAAGAACTCAAGGTCCATCTTGTCATTCACTTATCGATGGGTTTCCTTTAGAAGACCTTCACCATGTCTACATGTTAGTATAATAATGAAAGGCCTCGCAACCAGACAAAAAGCCTAAACTATAATTTAGCACAGTATATGTTTTGGGGTGTTTTTATGGGTTTTGTGTGTGTGAATCACTATATAGCAGTAGATCTTGGTGCAGGTTTATTTTTTTTTTTATGTACTGGAGTCACTTCTGATTTATTGCTTCACTCCTCAAGGGAGGAGATACACTTCTGCATAAAACAGAGAGAAAATACCTTAGCAGGAAGGGAGGCTTCAGATGTGGGACCTGTGTGTAAGCCAGGGATCCCCTATTATAGCCTCACAAATCATAGCCTAAGAATTCTGTAAGGCACAGTAGATATCCTGAAGAACCTGTAGGAAGCTAGGTGAAAAGTATGAGTAATACATTAGGTCCTGTTCAGCCACTGGATCCACACTAAAGAGTATAATAAAGTTTCAGTCATTCTTCACCAGTACACTTTTGTAGCTTGTGTCATATGGTGCTTTTAAACAATTTTTAGTTATTTCTGCCAATAATTCATCTAAATCTTTCTTGAATTAACTGTTGACATCAGTGTCATACAGTGAGAAGTTCCACAATTTAAGTTAACAATGTTGGGTGCAAAACCATCTTCCTTTTTTAACACTGCTTCATTTGATATCCCATAATTCTTTTGCTGGGACATATGGTGTAAATCCCTCTCTGCTCTCCCCCTGCTCTTGATTGTATAGGTGGTCTGATATACAAGAATTGACTGCAACATCTGGAGTTTTGTTTTTGTCTGGAAAATGGTGTTCAGTACGATAGGCTGTAAACAGACTTCATCAGGCACCCAGTGCCACCTTCCAGAGTGGACATTCCCATAATCTTACCAGGACTAGGAGTGCCTGGTACCAGGTAGGGGGTTTTTGATAGGGGAAGTGAATTGCCTGTACTTATCTGCATCATCGTTGTGCACATTGGAAGATGCCGCACTGCACACTGACCTCCTCGCAGGACAAGCTGTAGACACCTAACTGCAAGTCTATATTCTGTGGTCAACAGGGTTCTGAAATCTGAGAGGTGGTCGGAATTTAAGGAAAAGTGGTCATTATTAAAGGAATAATTGGAAATACTTTTTATTCAGTGTATCATGCCATGGGTAATCTCTTTGGTTGCAAGAATAAATGAGGTGGGTGTTCAGTCCAAACAAATAGTGTTGTGGGGTTTTGGAAGGATTTAAGAATCCTTTGATCAGTAACATGTACAATTACTTAAGATTAAGTATAAAAATCAAGCTTCAGTCATTTTTGGGCTGAAGTCAAGAGTGGGATTTTTAAGGTAACAAAGGACAATTTGTTAGCTGTTTCAAGGAGGAAGGATTTATCACCTCCTGAAATATTTGGTGCTTCTGGCTGCTAAGTGCAGACATGAAGATTTGCCAGAAAAACGTCCTAATCCAGGATGGATGCTTCAAGCTGCCAGACTGGCTCTGAGTTCTTGAAGCAGCCTGGCTGGGTGCCACAGTTTGAGGCTATCCATTCTCCTGTCATCTGGCTCTCCTGTATCTGGCATTGTGTTGCTTTGTTTCCATTGCAAAGCAACAAACCAGAATTACACTCTATTTTGACAGGAGAAAGTTAATGGAAACAGCTGATAATTACTTTTCTGTGCCTATTAGTGGGAGAAAGCAACAGGTAAGTCATCATTTGTTTCCAATAAAAAAGCATCAGTTTTAACTGCCTTTTTAGCAAATGTGTACTGATATTTCTAGATTTTCTTAGTTAAAATATTACACCAATAAAAATGCCTTTATCTGCAACGCTTTTTAAAATGTAGCACTGCAGAGTGGTGTTATCTATCACTCTGCAAAGAGGTGCATCGTTTTAAAGAACTGAGATGCAGACTTTCTTGACTACACTGGCCAAGAGTTTCCTGCAGTGTCCATGTAATTCTGGTTTCAAGATACATATCTTTCCACATTCACCCCATATTTTGATTTCCCAGCAAGCTGAAATGGCTTGCTCACTATCAACAGAACAGGCTGATAGTAGAGCCAAACATAGACCTCAATGCCTCCATCAAAGCCATCTCTTCCCTTGGTACAAAGTCAATGCAAAGCATGGAAATGCAGGTGAAGAGAATAGTCCCTCCACTCCATCAGAGTTCTTGCTCATTTGCTAGCTCCTTCCATAATTTTCTGTATTGTTTTCTGTCAGCTCTCCATGCAAACTTTGATCTCTCCGGGCTTCCTTGAATGTGTTATTTTAATGACAGGTTTCTCCTGAATTCCTTACAATAAATAAATGCAACATTTTATGGGAGTGTATAAAAGGCTCATGCCTGCCATTATGCATGCTAGCTAAAGTGAACCTACATGGTCTTGGCCCCAAGAAAACACATTCTTAAGAAATGTGATGTGTACCGTCCTCATAATCTACAACCTTTTCCTAACAGGTACTAATCCTTCCTGATAAATCGCCTCATAACCTGCCAGAAACAAAAACTAAACAACTGCCTCAGTTATAAACCAGACTTAAAATTAACAACACAGTATTTTTTTGACAAACGTGACCTTTTTTAATCTGGGCATATCAAATTGCATTGTGATTTTTAAAAAAATCTTATCCAGGTAACTTAAGAATGTAATATTTTCTTAAACTGTTCTCTTTCTCTCTATATCTGTTTTCTTTAATAGCTTTACTGTAAGCAATTATTTCCTAGTTCTTTCTAGTATCCAACATTTGAACTCCTAGTTGTTTTTGTGACTGGTCAGGTACTGATTTTGTGTGTGGGTAAATTGCTCCTACCCTTGGCCACATTTGTATCCAAACCAATGCACAAGGCAGGGAGCTGCTGCTAGTCATGACTCTGCCCGACGGGAAAGGATTGACCTGTGCTGGCAGAGCACTTGGGTTTGTTTGCTTCACTGTGGTATAACCATACAGCAGCGGGGCCCAAGCAGGTATTGCCCTGCAGGTGCTGTGTTTCGCTGTATGGATGCACTGGCACTAACTCAAGTGTTTTTGTTTAACATAATCCTGCTTCAGGTCATACAAAGTAGTCACATGAGTGAACGACAGATTTGGGGAATGCAAAGATGGACTATTTAAGTAGAAATTCTAAATAAGAATATTCCTTCCCATCTATGGTGTCTCTTTTGATCAGGAGCTCCTTAAGGCCAGATGACATCTTTGCGATGTCTCTGAGGTATCCAGTATGTCCTTTGTTAGAACCTTTGGAAATTACTGGGATATAAATAGTACAAAATGCTCCACAGGAGAGAGAAGATCACATTAGGAGAGAGCCAAGCAAATTGTATAGCAAATAATCTGGGAAAGAAAACCAGGTGCAGTTTTCCACACCAGAAGCATCCACCAGCAAGATTGTGTAAGGCTGCAACGGATGTACTTCCATGTACACCCACTCAGGCTGGCTTGGTTCAGGCAGGGTTGGAGAGCACTTGTAACAGAGCATAGTTCTCCTCCTCTTTCTGTTCAGCAGCTGAGCTGAAGAAATAGGTGACAATACAGCCTATTCTGTTTCTAATTGCTGTGTTGTGCTCAGATTGTGATCTGCAAGAAAGTTCCTGCCCTTCAAAATTTGCAATTAAAATAGTTTAGATAAGAAGACAGAAGGTTGGATACAATTTGAGAGTATAATTTTCCCCATCATTGATATAATAAGTTTATTTTGTTACATACTAAGATAACAACACCATAGGTTGTTTGTTGGGTCTGTTTGGGTTTATTTTTGTTTTCATCAGTTAATCACACCCTGAAAAGATCAATGTAATTTACAAGTTCTTGGAGAAAGACAGTGCTTTTTTCAGTGTTATTTAGCTAAAGGGCTGGAGCAAAGACTAGAGCTGCATACCATCCTGCTGCCCTGTTTACTGGGTCAAACTCTTGGTTGGTGGGTGCAGAGTGGCAAGATGACATATCAGAAATTGCCCATTCAGGGGTCAGTCTTAGTTTTTATGATTCAGTGGCAAAGGACATGCTGGATACCTCTCACAATGAATGTGGGGGTGAGTAGTCCTTTCTTGTTAATGCCACAAGCTTGCGTTGTTCTTTGGCATTCCTCATCCTTATCATTATTCAGTGGCTGGCAAATGGATTCACTGACTTCTGGACTGACCCAGTAGGCTTTATGTTTTATTGGTGTCTTATGGTTTTCATGACTTCACAATTCTCCATTTGCTTTAATTAGTTGAGCGCAAGTTCACAAACTCAGACACCTTTTGCATTTGGCAACGTGCATGAATGTGTCATGGCCGAAGTCTAGGAAGTGCACAATGTAATCCATTTTGAAAACACAGGAGATTTCATAGATAACTTTTTTAAATCTTGAAAATCAAGGAGAAAAAAAAAAGGAAGAAAAAATGCCCACTTCTCTGCTGAGCATCCAAAAAAGACACTCAGGATGAGCTTCCCCAGGTACTCAGTGTAGATCTAATGCACTTATTGATTTAAATCAGAAAGGGACTAGTCTAGATGTCAAAAATCTCTTTCTTATAAGTTCCTTGGTGTCTTGTCCAAAGTGTGCACAACAACGTGTCTGTGATTTCACCGGTTCCAGTGAGGTCAGGGTATGGACATACAATCAAAAGCAAATGAGATTGCATGGCATAACAATTAGCTTTCCACTCAGCCTGTATGGTGACATGGTCACCATCGATGTGCTCTTAGTTGCCTAACTTGCAAGGGTGGTGTAAGCTACTCCATACAGCTTCATAACTGGGAGAACCTATGAACAAGCATACAGTCGTGTTGAAACGGATGGGTGATAACCTATAAAGTCATAGTAACTGGCTGACTCAACAATCATTTACTGTATTGCTATTGACATACTTACTGAGTACTGAGTGAGTAGGGACTGAGCTGTGCTCAGGTATCATGCCACAGGGGCTCTGTGTTTCGGTACTTGCCCACCCTTGCTACCAGTGCCGAATGATTTATGGACAATCTGTTGTTCAACTTGCAGATGGCCCAAAGTATAATTTCAAGCCTAAGATGTTGCATTATCTTTTTAACTGCCTGCAGGATGCGTGCAATCCAGTTACATCCCAGTGTTAGTTTCCCAACAGCTAACAGCCAGTAAGGAAAATAACCATCATCCATGAGCCTTGTGCATTTTGCCTCTGGTGTCGCTGTTCTCAATCAACACTGTAGTAACTGAGCATACTGATAGTGTAGGTATAAATCTCTTGAGGCTTTATGGAAATGCAGTGACAAAAACAAAAGGTTGTGATAAAAAAAAGAATAATTGCTGTCATATAGAATTTAAAATATTTAAGATTTACTTAATGAATATTTCAACATTTTAAAGCCTTTGATATTGAAGTAGCAGTGCTTAGCAGAAAGAATTCCAGGGCTGGTGCCTGATGCAGGTCAGTCTGACTTCAGACTATTAATGCTGGACAACTGCATCTGTTTTGGCCCTGGTGGTCGTGACAGCTCTCATCCTTTTTTCTGTCCTGTTAACTACCTGATTGTATTTGCTCAACTTAGTTGCTGGCCTGTTTAGGTCTTAATGATACGACATGGGGGTAGAGAAAAGCAGGAGCTGATTGCATGTGGGGTTTCAAGCAGAGTCTGAGTAAGATGTGCAAGGGGAAATGGGCAGCTGAGGCAGCTGCCCTTCCAACCTTGGGAGAAGATGGTGGCTGTACTGAAGGGGTATGAGTCTGTGTGTTATTGCATATCCTGAAATTCTGTCATATTAATTGTCTATCTTCAAGGTAGGAAACAGGCGTTTAGCTCAATTTTATGGCTGCATGTGTAAATAATGTGTTTCTGATTCTTATTAAAGGCACTAAAATAAGTAAGACATTTTTAAAAAATGGTTGTTAAAGTGTTGGGAACTGGAAGGGTTCTGGGTCAAACTACTTGTATTGCTCTGGTGGCTGTTTCTTGGGGAGAATGGTATTGCAGAAGGGATGGGCTGAAAGGTAAATGGACCATTGAGGGCTGTGCTTTCACAGTCTGTGAAATAGGTGATAGGATGAGATGAAGTGGCCTCAATCTGTGCCAGGGCAGGTTCAGATTAGATGTTAGGAAAAACTTAATCACTGAAAGGGATGTCAGGTGTTGGAACAGGCTGCTCGGGGAGATGGTTGAGTCACCACCCATGGATGAGTTTAAAAGATGGGTAGACAATGTGCTCAGGGATATGGCCTAGTAGAGGACGTACAGTTGGACTTGATCTCAAAGATCTTTTCCAGCCTAGTAATTCTGTGGTTCTGTGATTCTGTCTTTTGTACAGAGCTGTAGTGAGCAAGTAGGAGAATCGGGGTTCCGCTACTCTGTTTTTTCTGTGGCAACAGGTGTCAGTCTGCTGAAAATGGAGTAAATGAAAGTTTGGAAACAATTATTGTTTTAAATCACTTAGTTTTTTTAGTCTGACAACTGTTCCTTTGGTGATAGCAGCAAGTAACAGAGCAGTTAGGTTCCAGGTTGTCAGATTCACATCCAGCTACTAAGCGACAACTGAAAAATCTCATTTTGTTAAGACCACCGCCAGGCTTGCAGATCTCAGAAATAGTAAGTGATTTTAAACTGTGTACTAGACAAAAAATTAATAAGCCTCCTTCTAGGACAATATGGAAGGGGAATGTTAGGGTGAAAAAAAGTGTATTTGAATACTCCAAGAAATCCTTGGATCTCCTGGAGAGAACAGAGCTGGTCCTCACCCACATTCTTACAACTTTGTATCACATATGTTCAGCTCCTGTAAAACTAACTGGAAGATTTCAGATCTGCTCACCCTTGGGGTATAAAGATGAGCGCATAATGCCAGTTTTTCTGGATTCATGTTATATTTTGGTGAGTCTGTACGGAGTGGGAGATGGAGAAAAAATTTTGTTAAAATGTAGGAAAGGGAATCTATCACAGTATCTCAAATTTACATTAAAAGATAATACATACGCAACTCACAAGTGTTTGGGAAAAGATTTTGCAGTATTTGCCTATGCTTATAGCTCCTGTTGCTGCAAAAATAGATTCCAAATATGCATTTGCTTTACTTGTGAACTGAAATCTCTGTTGCTTCTTAGGTTTGTGACATCAACCACTGTTCCTGTTCTTGTTTGCCTTTCAGGACCTGGTCTGCATAAAGAAAACATATGCATCAGTCTCTAGACGGTTGGAGCAGCCTCGAACTGACCAGAAGCAGAAATAGAGGTATTTTATAAGAAGCAGACACAAAACCAAAACTTTGTGCAGGGAGGAGTGTTAAGGCTGTATAATATCTTGTGGATATTTTAATTTTAGAAGTGTCATACTTAATTTGCTCGTGAACAGTTGTGGTTTTTTTTAGAAATTGTAGTAGTGTTTTGAAAAATGAGGTCACCCTAAAATAACACTAGGTTTCTTTTCACTGTTTCTGAATTTTGCAGTATGATTCAGGAGCTTATGTCCTATGGCAAACTAATGTGTGTTAGGTTCCAAACTCATTAGGTACAGTATCTACTTGCCAGATATTTCACTCATTGAAATCCCTCTCTAAAATCCACATCTGTCAGAATGCTTCAGAAGAGGAAAACTAATTAAAATGTTACAGTGAAATAATTTTCCTTAACAAACTGCCTGTGATTTTACAGAGACAGGAAAAAATCTTATAATTCGTTGCTTTAAGTTCAACTATCAATCATCTCAACTTTGCTGAGCTTTGAATACAGAGCTCACAAGACTTATGCACCTTGTGAGATACTCAGGGCATTTGTGGGCAAGATATGATCAGTGGTGGTAATTACTAGAAATTTTGCTAGGCTTTTAAATTGTGATTTTTCTCTTTATTATTGCTAATTAATATGTTATGCATAGCTTCTCCATGTTTTTATGTACAAATTTACAAAGATCAGTGCTGCAGTTTCTGTCAGCTCTCATTCTCTAGCTCTTCTACATATGAATCTTTTTTTGCTCTCCATTTTCTCTTCCTTTTCTTTGATCTTTGCTCCATTTTGCAATTTAGGAATTTTTCATTCCCCCAGATAACGTGCGGTGTTATAATATTTCTCAGGAGATATTCAGAAATTGTTTTTACAAGCCCCAGAAAAATTCTGCAGCATAAATCTGACAGCTCCATGGAAATGCCAAACCTCAGGTTGGCATATCATAGGATTCCCTCAATTTTGTATCCTGAATATCTTGTGTTCACAATGCAACAGCATCTATGCAAATAGTAAAGTTAAAATGCAGAAGTCAAATGAAGTTATTGCCACTTTGAAAAGACCTTTAGCCAAGAGTCAGCATCAATTCCATGGAGTAGCTCCTCAGGTTGTCTTAAATCTGTCATGTAAAATTGCTAGAAGCAAACATAAAGGCATAAACGAGTTTGATCTTCTAAGTTAAATCTTAGTAAATTATGTTGGGCAGGCGGATCTCCATTTGGAGAAGCCTACAGCCATTTGGACATCTATTTGAAACTTGCAAACCTCGAATCCCAGCATATTTCCCCAGCTTGATCATGGTAATTAGTGTGTTTATTGGATATTCTGGCAGAATTTTGGGGTAGTGGCTTAATGGATGTCTTCAGCATGGAGTTATTCTTGGGACCTGATGCTCCTGCTTCCCTGGAAACTCTGAAAGGGAAAAGAATTTTTTTCTGCAGAAAGGAAGAATTTCAAATCTGAATGTTTTAGTGGAACAGTAAATCTGTTCGCTTCTGGCTCCAATAATTGTTGTTTTAGAGTGAAGGATATTGTCACAGAGGTGGTAGAAACCTGAGAGAATAAATTTATAATTAAAGGACTAATAAAAAAATTCTATGAAGTGTGTTGAAAACCTCTTACCTAGTTGTGCACTGGGAGGAAGATGGGAAGCCTGTTATTTTTCACATCTTTTCAGCTGTCCTGATGGAATTTCTAACCACAGAAGCTTGATCATTCAAAACACAGTATTTTGGAAGATGCACACAAATCTGCTCATGGGTTTTGTTAAGGTGGCCTTTGGATCATGTAACTGAGCTTGTTAGTATTCACAGTGAAAACTTTGTCTTGATATGTGAGAAAAAGAAATTTTCATAAATGACACCGGTGTGTATTTCAGAGGTGTTGGTTTGCCCTTCAAAGTATTCTGAAATGAGACATTTCAGGTATTTTTTAATCAACTGCTTTGTATGTTTAATACAAATGGAAGCCTGATCTTAGTTATGGAACCTCTGGGACAGGTGGTCTCAGAAGTGAGTGACCATCTCTGTTAAGATGGTAAGAGTTTAGAAGGTTTAGAAGAAAAAGTGTGTGGAGCTCTGGTGTTATTTTGCTTACAGTGTCCTTTAAGTTGCATTTTGCTGTTGATAAGTATTTGGTCAACACATATAGCTCTTAAATATAAAATATAGTTTTGTAGCACACTTTTTGCAGGATGTTATGAAGGGTGGACACTTTTTTACCTCTCATTTTAGGCTTCTGATATTAGAAAAGGAATATTACAAGGTAGCTTTTTTTTCAGAGTGAATATAGCTAAATGTTTGTTTTCATTCTTGTTTTGGGGCCTTTGTAATGACAACTCGTATTAGTTTGCCATAGCTTCCTTCAGACAGTACAACTGTTGTTAATGGAGAGGACAGAAGCACAGAAAAAAAGGAAATCAAATTGTAGGTAAAAGCATATTAGAATTAGCTTTCTCTCCTAACCATTCAGCTATGTCTTGTACAAGGGTTTCAGGTGGACAATACTTTGGTTTTAAAAAAGATGGAATTTTTATGAAAAGTAGGGTATTTCTGTAATTGCCATACTGTAAGACAATGAATGTTGTGCTTAACAGACTCTTCTAGCCCAAACCCTTATTTTTGTTGGGAATGCCATTTTGTGTACTGTTCTTCCTCTTTGCACTGCTTTCTTTACTCTTTTGGGTTAGTAATCTTAAACTTGGTAGAAGTCACCAGGAAGTTCTTTTGCTAAAAGTAAAATAAAAAAAACCCAAAAACATTCTGAAATAGGTTTCTAAGCTATAACAGTAATGGCTTTTAGAACAAACACTGTGCAGATGATGAAAGGAACTGATTAATATCTCTGAATACTTGAAGTGAAGACTGATAGCCAAGAACTGACAAAGAGTGATTTAAAAATGAAAATGAAGCTGTAATACATTCAAAGAGGCAAAATGGATATTACTTGGGGGAAGAGGGGGTGTAGTGTGATGTGATGTATTAATTTTGACTTCCAAGTTAAAAAAAAAAAATAATTGGGAGCCAATTACCACCCAATGCTGTAGGCTGGATTTCCAGCATGATATAAAAAAATGGCAATTATACAACATTATATACTCTTAGGAAAAAACCCCAGAACTAATCACAGATCATTTCTGCAGTTTCCAGCAAGCTCTGACTGGCTGGATCTCAAGTCCAACATCCACTAGGAAGGGGGGCGGGATGGATTTATGCATTGCATTAGCACAGTCAAAAAGATACGAAGACATAGAGACTTGATTCCCAAACTAGAATTATAAACTGCACTTATGGTTTATAAAAGGTGATGTGCTGTCTGCATGTTGGGAAAAAAAAATATGGAATTTTTATGGAGCCAAATGAAAAGGTCCTGTCCAGTAAGGCACTGGGGAGAAATGAAGGTCAGGGAATGGAAAGCCACACCTGATAATCTTCTGGAGAGGTAAGGTATAACGGGAAAATACTTGTATGTTCTTTGGAAGCAAAGTTTTGATAAATCTTTTTGAATTCATTAACAGGTTTCTACTGGAGAATTTGCTTAGTGTCCAACACAATGGCTGGGAAGTTACTCAGGAGTCAGAGCTTCTATGAGCTGCTCTTTCAGTCATGTTTTACTACGTAAACAATCCCAGAGCCAGTTGCTGCACACTTCTGGGCAGCTGGCATGAGGTGCTGCTGGTGCTTACCACATGGAGAACCAGTTGGGCATGTCGTGGGAAGGTGTGGGTGTTCCTGCTTCAAAGGAAGTTCTTGTAGAAGGACTGTGCTAGACCAGAGGTGCAGAGAAATGTACAGAAAGGGAACATCTTTGAGTGGATTACCTGTGAATAATACTCTTTTATATGTTGCTGCTGTCCCTTAACCAAATCATTAACTATATCACGCTAAATGGTATGTGGGCTGAGTGATTCAGCCCTAGAACTACTGAAAGTTTCTTCCACTACTGTGATTTTATGAGGCTTCTCTGAATACAGAGGAAAAAAGACTGACCTCCGAGGTATGGGTACGCTAGAGATAATAGGGATTTTGTTTCTCATAACAGCCGAGGAGACCAGGCTAAGCAGAATTGCAGCTATGAGTGAGAATTGAGAACAAGTGTCACAGTTAATAGAGCTGTTGGCTGTAGAATGTACTTTTGAGGTACCTGGTCTTGGTATGAGGTGAGGTGTGCCACAGGCTCTGTATCGGAAACCGTTTGCATTCCCTGCCTGGGCTCTGGAGTCATTATGGGCAATCCTATACCAGCAGAGTCTGTTTCTCTTTTTGTTGACAAAGTAGAGAAGTGTGGAAACTAGCCTGGGAGCTTAATATCTTCATCATGACAAATCCTTTTAAATAACATCGTAAGAAAGTAGGCAGCTGGAATTTAGTACTGGAGAGATGGTTCTCAAGGGAAGTGTGACTACAGCATTCCTGCTTACAGAAGGTAGAATTTTTGTCTTCATCTGTCCTGGTGCTACATTCAGACATTTGTGTTTTTTTTCCCACTACCATTGATTATACACTGCATAGGAATAGTTTGTGTGCATTACATAGGTGTCATTCTGGTTTACATGTATTGAAGAAACAAAAATGAATGCTTAACATATATGTCAGCTGATTAACAAAACACATAGGAAAAGAAGTTCCTCACAGTGAAACAGATATTAGTCTGATTTGGGATGACAGAAACAGTATGGCAATGTCAAACACAACAGGGGGATGGCCCCAGTGCATAACTTGCTTGTGCTGGTCCTGGGTTGCCACTATAGTAAATATGTTTACTAAATGTCATATTCTGCGCTGTAGGAACTGTACCATATTCATAGGAGTACAAAGAATTTATCTAAACCAAAAAATAAATATATTCTCATAAATACTGAGAAACAGCAGAGGTATGCTGTGTAAAAACAGGCTTTACTGAAGGTGTATGGGGTTTTTACTGGTGTAGGTAGTGCTTGTAGCACTAAGAAATTATCCTGACTTGTTAAACTGTAAAGAGAAGTCCTGTTGTTAATATGCTGTTGTCACAATTCGTACTGTTCGACTTCTTTCTCCAACTGCTTCTTTGTTCCCAAGATACAGCAGGTGATGCCTATTGAAAACTCTCCATGGAGCATGCTGAATGATATTCTGCTACTTGTACTATTACACACGAGTAGTTTTATAATCCGCATGCATATTCGTATCTAGCTGTGATAAAGTGCACACTTGTGGAACTAGGAGAGTGGGATTTGATTTGTTTTATTGAGGACAGTAGATTGGACTGTTTTCACAAGGCCTTCTAAATCAGTTAAACTTTGGAAAATGGACTTCTTGTCTTCTGGCTGGTCCAGAATATCCAATTAACATTTAAGTGACTTAAATGCATCTTGTAATAATCCATCTCCTGAAGCTGCCTTAATTGTTCATAGAAAAATAGGTTTGTGCCATTAAAAAAAAAAAAGTATTTTTGTGCTGGAAGAAGATGAGCCTGGCAGTTCAGAATGCTGAACAGATGGTGGTGCAGAGTCCTGGACTGCAAATTCAGCTGTGCTTTGGGGTGCCTGCAGATTAGGCCACCCCTTTGGAATGCTGCAGAGCCAACAAGGATCAATTCAGGCAGGACTCTTTTATAATAGCTGCTCTTGCATCCTGTGTGGAACCACAAAAATAGCAGTTGTTATTTTCATTTTCACATAATAATAGTGCCACATAAATGACTGGATCTGCTTTCTAGCTGTGAATATAGGTTATCAGTTGCTACCTAGCAGCTGTGCTTCTGTGGGAGCTTACTGTAAATAATTAAGTAGCTTCATTCTTTGGATAAATAGTGTTTGTTGAATAATGCTAAAATATATTAAGGTTTCATGTTAAACTGGAAGAAAACTCCAGTATTTAATTAAGTACAAAATCTGTGGCGGCACTGTTCACACACAACTAAGGCTTAGATATTATTCTCCCACCAATGCTGACTTCAGATAGCATCTTTGTCAACAGCTGGACAAGAGCAGAGATGAAGTTTGTGGACATTGTGGTACATTCTAAGCAGTAATACAATTAGGTTATTTCATGTGACCCATAAACAAGGATGGAACAAATCTGAGTCAAAAATTGTCCATGAGAACACTCTTTCACACTCTGCTCATATAATTAACAGACCATCCAGATCAATTGCTTCTATGGATCAGAACCACAATATTTGAAAGAAAAATGTGGTTTCTCAGCTTAGAACCAATACCATATCATCTGTACCCACAAAATCTGAGAGGTGGATCAACATCACCAATACTTTTGATAGCAGTCTCATTTTGAAGATAGGGAGTTTAGTCTTTCCTTAACTGTAAGTCATATCCAAGGAGCAATTCCTTAATAAAAAATGATGCTACATTCTCTACTTCCTCTAGATGAGGATTGCTTTTATGATGTATGTGTCCATATAGAATGTGTAACATTCATTTTAAAAAACAGTAGGTTGGAAACTCCAAGTTGGAGTTCTGTAAGCAAATACAACAGCGTCTTCTCTTCCTACAGTTGTATATGATATATTTAAGGGTAACGACTTTCAGAGACAGGTATTTCCTGGCAGTTGCTGACTGGCTGAATAAGTTGATGCTCTTGGCATTGCCTGAGGTACTTAACCTAGCTGGTCATTAAATGATAGAAATTTCTGATCTGGAAGTAGTTATTGCTATTCTAAAGAGAAATAAATACGGGATTCTCATTGAAAAGGAGAACCTGAAATATTACATCACCATAGGTGTGGATTTTTGTACATAATTTTGGATTTTTGCTTGTAACTGAAGAGCACAAGCACTAGTAGAAGCCAAATCTGTCTTTACTGGCGTCCATTACATTTATAATTCTATTAAGGCTAGGTTTTATACCCTCAGGTATAACAGTAGTAAGCAGAAGAGCAGCTGCATAAGATGACATGTACCTACTCAACTAATCTACTTGCTCTAAATACAGAATTATGATAGTTTCGCTCTTCTCTCTTTAGGCACATTTTTATTTTGTTGAGTTTACTCCTGTCAGCAGTAACCCACCAGAAATGCTAAGGGTAACTTAAATGCATAGAAGCAGAGTTACCAGATATGCTGACACCAACAGAACTGTTGCAATTCCAGGGGAGGAACCTGTGCATTTAGGCATGTGAACAAGTTCTGAATCACTGGTGGCAACGGGTTTGTAGTTGGGGGAAACATTACAGTCATTGAACAAACCTGGAACTAATGGGATCAAGTGGAGACTTCCAGATTTTTTAGAGTCTTTAGCATGTATTTAAAAGAAAACTCTCAGCTCTGCTTTTAGGATAGAAAGGTAAACCTCATCTGTGTACTCTGAATTTCATCTGAACCAAAATCTAGTAGACTAGGAGGGAGCCTTTCAATTTCCTTCCCTTGAATTTGTAGACAATATTGAAGAAAAACGATGATTACAGCTGCAGTGAAAGAAGTACCTTTGTATTAGTGTTTTGTAGTTGAGTCCTTTTGTAGTATGGTGTAGGTGCTGTAGTCCCCACTGTAGTTTTCTTCACATGGACAGTAGTAGAAACCATTGAAAAGGGATGTCAAAACAGAGAGAAAGGATAGAAAAAGGGAGAGGTGCAGGGAATAATTTTATTTGCCATAGGTTCTTCAGCAATACAGAAACTCTACTGAGAGTTCTGCTCAAGCCCTCTCATTTTCAGTTTAATGAGCTATTTGTTAATCATATTCATGCCATCTTTTCCACCTATGGCAAATTTCTTGCAGTTTTGAGAACTTGCATCTTTGCTGGGGTGTGGTGGGGGAGGAGGGCTTTTAAAATGAATGAGTTTACTCACTAAAACACACAGAAAGGAAGGGTAAGAGAGAAAACTGGACCATCAAATAAATAGAAAAAGACCTTAAATACAGATGTGTCTCCAGCAGATCTGTGTGCATACAGAGTGTAGTCATGAGGTGTAAAGCATCATATAGGTATGTAAATTTTTCCTCCTGAGCTTTTTCTTTGAAGAACAATAACATGTATTCACTGCTTTAGATTCATGCTCACAGATGTCTTTTGGCTGAAGGTATAACCTGATGGCCAGGACTGCATCTGCCTTTCATCTAGATTACACTGCAGATTTAGATATGTAATCTAATATAGAGGTTTACTGAGTTACTTGAGAATACAGGTTGAAATAAATGTCATTGGATCTGCATAAGTACTGAGGTCTTTATCTTCAAATTTATGACAGTCAATGAAATTCTGCAACCTCTTGAAGAAGTCTGTTTCAGGGTGATATTAGCACAAGGAAAAAAATGCTATGAAATGTAACATCATGCTGCTCATTTGAAATTCACAGAAAACCTCAGTTTGCACATAAATTATAGATTGAGCCAGGCCTGTGATCATCTGTTTTAATATAAATCTGTTACATCCCAATGAGTACAAGAATGCTAAGTTATACAGCTCTTCAAAATGCTACGTAGACACAAAGATCTTTGTCAATGCGCGATGCAATTTGTGCACTATGTGCATGATGTGCTACGATACTGACAGGTAAGTGATTACAGCTCCATGCTTCCAGGTTTAAAGCAGGTACCTCTAAGCTGAATGTGAGTTACTGAAATTAGTTTCATTACTTTTGCTCTACTTTTTGCAGTGTCCCAAAAATCATCGTTGTTCTGGTACAAGTCTCTCAAATAGAACATTTTAAGCTTATTTTAGTGTGTCTTTACGTAGTGGGAAGGAGTCTACAATATTTCATAAGCAAATATAGTGCGTGTCAGAGATTGTGGTGTTCTTGGTATTTGAAAAACTCTTTGTAAAAAATCCACTTGCTAAACACCCCTGCTTGAACAGCCCCTTCTGGAACCACAGGGCAGGACTTTAAAAAGTGACAATTAGTGCTGGGGAAATGAGAGAAAAGCAAGTTTTACTCTTAGAGGAGTGCAGAATGATTCCAAGAGCTCAGCAAAAGAGGACACTAGACAAAAATGCTCCATGTTTCATTGGCTTATGAGTTTCACGGGACCTGGCTTAGAGTATCTCAGTGCTTGATGCTGGCAGTTCTTCATATTCTGTCATAATTAGTCTATCATTTGCTCATTTTGCTCTTTTCAGCTACTCATTATGTTACTGGCCTCGGCTTATTTGCATTCAGTGATTCATATTCTGTTTCAGTACTGTTTTCTCCTGCAGAAAATCTTCTTTCCTGGTTCTTTGTTGGCCTTGGGTACCGGGGAGGACCTAGACCTGCAGGAGATACCTTTATCTTAAGCAGAAAGTGGGTCACTGGCTTTTCATAAAACTGAGAATGATGCTTCCCTAGATTTTATGTTCACCTGCTGCTCCTGCATTTTTAAAAACATCACATACACCCCAGATCCCTGGGAGACACTTTCATATTATTTCCCTCAAGCAGGCCTCAGTTGCATTTTCATCCACCAGCTGGGAGAACACAATGAGACTTTCCCCAGAAGTCTGTCAATGCAGATCGTTTAATTAGGCCAGATGGGATCACTCTAGCAGAAGTGCAAAGCTCTTCGTCCCCTTGGAGCTGCTAATGCTGCCTTCCCCGTGTTCAGTCTTGGTGGCTGGGGAGATAAAGTTCAGACATAGCACATCCCTTCTCCCTCTGGTGCATGCACTGGGCCTTATTATTATCTGTCTAAAACATTCAACCTTAACTTCTGCCCTCTTGCACTTCAATGTTTTCCCATGTTTGCACGTGGCAAAAGAGCAGTGCCACTGTTTAGCTGTACTTGTAGAACTCAAAATGTTTTCCTGGGCAAAAGAAACTGGTATTTTAATTGAGTACATCTGGATAGTTGAAGTCTATATAGCACACAAGTTCTCTATAAATCCTGAACCAGTATTTAAGGTGAAACAAATTCAGAAGTAAAGCTACATTCAAAAGGTAGCTAAACAATTCAGAAAAAAATGTGTAGCTAAAGCACTTGTGCAGTTTAGTTTGCCCTGCCATGATGTTGTGCAAGGACTATTATTATGATGATAGACCTTTAGTGTTTATAGTGATAGATGGCCAGAAACTGGCTTTTAAATATGCAGAGGTTATGTCCATTTGTTTCCTGTTTGTGTCATTGTTCAGAGGCATAGTTAATACTCTCCGGCTCTGCATTTCTTATCTTAGAGCTTAACTGACACCAAAGAAATCTTGAGAAATCTTAAAAGTGAACTTTACTAAAACTTTACTAACCTTAAAACTAAGGTAATGGAAAATTCCTTCCCTATTCAAAGATAGCTTTTCCATTCAGGAAAAAAAAATATTTGGTGTATTATTATATGATAAAACTTTGATTTACTCAGAAGTATATCCAAAGTGAACTCATGGAATCGTGACTTGCTGTATGTAGGTACACTGGAAAAAGGTAAGTATAAATATTTTTTCTCCTTGTAGGAACTTTGCTCATGTGCTTAGATCTAGTCTTAGAAGTAGCCTGTTAGCAAGAATAAAGTTTGTTGCACCTTGTTTGGTATTTAATGTTCTTGATGAACTTATCTGAATAATGGCAATTGTGGTGTTGGGCTATTTGTAGCTACTGATCCTCTACAGACCTGGACTGAAGCAATCAGCAAAAGTAACAGGCAACTAAGTTGCCATGATCATTGACCCGAGCTGGATTCACAGCTAAAAGACCCCATTATCCAGTCCCCAGAGCCTCCAGTTCTTTGCAGCATAAGCTTAAGTGTAACACTGAAAAAGCAGCCAGTAGAATTTCAGTGCTAAAAATCCTGTGATCCACTAAAACACAGTTCTGATCCCCTTATTTTGCTTTTAAATTCTGCCCCCCCCCCTTCTTATCAGACTTAGTGGCAATTAATGCAAAGCAAAACTTATTTTCTGCCAAAGAAACTAAGCAGAAGTATGGTTCAGTGATCAGTATGACCTGTCACTCAAGGGAGAAGACTTAATTTTCCTACACTGTCATGTTCAGTATAATCATGTAATTTAGGGACTGCAAACCAGTTGGGTTCTGCAAGAGACAGCTCCCCACAGCCTTGAAGGAAGCTTACAGGCTCTGCAGCAGTGACTGGTAAACTGGATGCCCGAGTCGCTCTGAAGCAGGAACACACTCAACAGAGCCCACAGGCCATGTGGGGAGGGTTAGTCAGTTACTAATTCACCCCTGATAAAGCCTGAACTTCTGAGCCTGCTTGAAGGTTGTGGACCTTCAGTAATGAAAATGGAGTCAGTTATAAAACTGAGGTGTCTCCATGGTGAGACAGCAACTGAGCCAAGGTGTTGAGAGTGTATGATGGGACTTCAGCAGCTATAAGGTTACACGAGTGGGACACTAGTATTTATGTTTTGGTGAACAAAGGACACACACACAAAAAAGGGATTATAGGGTAAGAGTTATGCAGCAGTGTCTTGTCCATCTGTGTGATGCTCTAAAGAGAGCAGTAAGAACAGAAAGACTTCATAAGGAAAAACAAGCAGCGAGTCAAGGAGAGCTGCAGTGCTGGCCAGGCAGCAACCTTACCTGCAGTCCCATTGCACTGAGATCTAGGCAAGGAGAGTGAAGCAGCCCACCAGAGGCATCAAGAAAAAGCGAAGGACAAAGTGTCCAATTCAAACACTACTGAACAGGAAAAGAAACAAAAAAATCTCAACATGGTTTTTGCTAGGACTAAAGGCCCAGGTTGGAGCTTATATAGGGCTCCTGAGCCCAGAGCTGGAGCTCCCTGGTGAGGCTGCTCAGAGTAATTAAAGGGTGTTAAAGACCTTTATGATGTGGGAGGTATGGGCAATCCACCCACACTTTTGGGGATGGTAGTTAGAGCTTTGACAGGATAGCATAGAGCCTCTGAAGGGTATCACATGCCTGTATTTGGGTCACTAAAACCCAGTTGCAGTCACTACTTGCAGTATGAGCATTACAGATTTTTTTATTCTGTTTTGGTATTCTGAAAATAAGTAAATTAGACTGAGGAATTCAGTAATTATGGTATAGGAAGCTGCAGGAATATCTTAATTTGGAATCGGAGAGGATGGGGTTTCCAGCAAGAAAATTGGCAGTTAAAGTTAATCTGTGCTTGATTGGAATAAGCTCTTAAATTGTTTCTAATATTCACAAACCAAAAATAAAATAGATTATTTTTATATTAATGGTTTTATTTTTTATAACCCCACTTAGAGAAAAAATATATTAATTTTTAATGAAGAATTTCTCTGCTGCTGAATATGGGACACTTACAAAGCTGAGTCAAGAAATGTATCAGATTGTGGCATTTTTTGGCAAAACAATAACTCTTTGAAGAAAAACAGAAACCTGCTTGGCCAGCTGAACCTTAATAGAGGTTTTGGTGCTGATTATATAACAAGTTCTTCAGGTGTGGTGTGGTGACAGATTAGTCCTTCCTTCCCTGTTTGAGAATTTAAAAGTGCCTTTCTTGTGTTTAGTAAACTAGCTGTGATGCTTTCTCCTGTGTATGGGGTTTGCTGGTTTGGGCCAAGGCATGAAATCGAATTCCGAGCCTGCTTAGAAGTAAGAGGGTTAGTTTAAATGGTTCCTTATACCTTGCACAAACACACTGCATGCAAAAATTAGCTTGAGAGTGCTCTGCTGTTGAGGAAGAGAGGATCCGTTAAGAAAAGCTGATAGGTTAAGTACTGAGATTCTTGATGCGTTTTGTGAAGAACCTAACGTCTGCTTTGCACTGCTATAGCACCAGCAGTGACTGAATTTAGCTTCTTTCTCTCCTTAAAAAATCTCTGGCAACAAAAAAGTTACAATTCCTCTCTATAACTACTTAGCTCATTTTTGCTGCTATTAGTTATTCTTTGAATTTGATTTAGAGATAGTAATTGGTGTTTAATTCAGGTGTTTGAGGTGTGATGGGTCAGAAATCCTATAATAGGGGTTCTCTTTCGTGTGAGAGGAATAAACTAGAGGTAGCTTTGATTAAGTGTGAGCCTAAAACCTATCCTGGAGAAAGAATAACTGTTAGAGACTACAAGGTTTCTTCTGAACCTTTTCCATTCTTGATTGCTAAGGCATATTCTGGGTGCCCTTCCTGCAGAACAAGGAAGGCTAGGAGCATGTCTAGGTTAAGTACACTCAGGGCATTCTTGCTAGGCATGTACAGCTGCAAAACGGCCAGCCTGCTGTACACAGGCACCAGGACCCACTTCTGCCTTCTGTCCTTTGGCATGGGGTGCAAGCTGAGGTTTGGTCAGAGAGGGAGGAAGGTTCCATGCTTGGTTTTCTTTTTTTTTTTTCTTCCCTTTTTCCCTCCTGTTCAGCAGAGAGTTATTTCCTAAAGGAGCTCAGAGTTTGAATTCTGATACAAGTCCACCAGTAATATCAGGCATAAAGCAGTGTATTTCCATCACTCAGTTTCAAAGTGAAATGACAACAGAATGAGAAATATAATGATGACAGAATGAGGAATATGCATCATTTATTATCGGGATCTGTGTTGTCTTAGTCTCTGATTTGTTTCTTTTTTCTAAGGGAATGTCTAATGTGCGATATTCTGATCTTTCATGATGGCTAATAGAGAGCTACATTCTGTTATGAAGCTGTTATTTTAACTGTTTTAATTTATTATGAGTATATAAAACAACTGAAGTACTTGATGTGAACTATCACTAGGATCTGTGCCTAACTCTTTAATCTGATTAGTTATTTTCTATGAGAGTAGAATTAGATGATTGCGGTAGAAATGCCAAGAGGTAGATTTGATGTCTTTGTTTAAGACAGAATCAGTTAATTCAATTTCCCAGAACATATGCCAGTTCTCTGGGTTGTAAATCCTGTTCAAGATGACTTAAATTTCCCTATGCTTACTCTTAACACTTTTTCCTCCTGGAACCTGAGAATTATGTAACCACTATGACTTCTTCTTATTTATTGATTGCTACTAAAAAAAAATAATAAAAGCACTGCCAGAAATAGTCACACACATTCAATTATTGGAAAATATACAGGCATACTATTTTGAAATATTTTTATTTCTTGAAGAACTAATACAGCTTTGGACCTCTTTAATGCAAGAAATGAAATTAAATTTAAAGAAGCTTCACTGAAATTTTGTTTTAAAAGACCATCAAATACCCAATGTAAAACATTAAGAGATTTTATTTTTCTTTTCAGTGAACTCATCCTGAAAAGTATGCAGATGCAAAGAACCATATATGTATCCCTTGCAGCATCTTATGCTAGGGAAGTAACTCGTTGCTGTCCAACAGCAGGGTTTTTCCAGGACATCCAAGATGCTTTACAGAATTACTGAGTGAATCCCTATGGGGAAACCAGATCCTTATTTGGTAGGTTGCTCCAGAGTTTCTTTACACTTAAAACTGAATTTAGGAGATCACTTGGAACTATTGCAAGAACTCCATGGATAGAAAAATGCAGATGGACTTTCATAAATCTTACATTTGCCCACAGAGATGGAAGCATGACTAACTTCCCTCATCTTGTGTTGCAACCTGTAAAGCATAAATCCTACAGTCTTACACAAGCCATGAGTATCCAGATGAGTTCACAGCACCGTTTAATATCAAGCATCTTGTGTCTGTCTCCTGCTGTGTTATGTCCTGATGACATCAGTGTGTAGTCTCATTTGGTATATCTGCATATCTCCAGCTGTTGGTAACAAAAGTTGTACATGTGGATCAAATGCCTTTTATAGCAGAAAATTCATCACTTTCCCTCTGTCATTTCAAAGCCTGTGTTCTGTTAATCCATCTGATTCTCTAGATGAAAACAAAAGCCGGGCTTGGAAGTTGGGATGGTGTTTATCTCTTTATTTGTTCTAAATACATTTCCTTATATTCATTTAAAGAACGCACCAAAACCTCATGCTCTCTTCTGAGTGACACTTTCCAGTTAATTAGTTTAATTTTATCATGTTTAAGTGCTCCTTCACCTACATAAAAATGCCCACTTGGAAAATGCTCTTGAATTTAGCAGACAGCATGTGATGTATGAAATAGAATTAAATAAACCAAGCTTTTTGAACACAGGTAGAGAGTATCTGTGAGTCAAACTTCCTTCTGCAGTGGTGCATGATTGGGGGATTTGGAGTGTTAGGAGTTATTTGTATTGCAGTGAAATCTAGACATCTCGGGAGATATTGTATTCAGAGCCAGGTCCTTCGCTGGATGCATTGGGAAGGTGAACAGAGAGGTGAAGTTCCCCCAGTTCACACAGTAAATGAATAGCCAAGTTGGTATTTTGAATGCATGGCTTGTTCGGGAGTGTCTGTATTGACTGGGGAAAGTATGAATGATAATGGAAGGACTGTGATCTGTTCTACTCTGGTGGAAGCTGTCCAGGAATTTGCAGGAAAACAGCTACTCTGGAAGAAAGACAAAAATGACAAGAAAGAGGAACTTGAAAATGATAATTTTAAACATTTTAATTTATTAGTAAATACTGTTTAAGGAGGGAAATTGGCAGAGTTCTTAGATGTTTTACCTGTAGCTTGGCAAATACAAGAGAAGCTTTATTTGTAAAATGAAAATCCAGATTGAGCTTTAAATGCCATCTACTCTCAAACTGGATATTTGTATTTCAGTTTCCAGTTCAAGCCTATTTCTAACACATTTTGTTGATAAAAGACAGAGATGCTAACAGTTGAAGTGGTTACACATCATGGCAGTTTGTTTAATTCCTACTTAAAATATATATTTTTCCACCCCCCAAGATTTAATTAGAGTCTTAATACTAAAACACTCTGGTCTGCTGAAATATTTGATTAATTTTGCGTGGTTGCAGTTTTGTAATGAAACCCTGAAAGCAGCCAAGGAGCTTGACACAGCTCCACTGAACATAGCTGTGAATTATTAGGGTGGTAACACTCCAAGGAAATAAGTGCAGAATCGAGTCTCAGTGGAAGGTTTCTGTCTGATTGGTTTTCCAGTCACAAGTTCTTATCCTTATGCTACAGAGCTTTGGATTCCTGTGAGGGTGCTGGGCTCAGCCCAGGAAAAAGGCAAATATTTACAGTGTCCAGGCAGCTATCTATTCAGCTATAAAGATGGGTGACCATGGCACAAGGATTTGAGAGAAGATTTGAGCAGAGAAAATACTAATGAATCTGACTAAAATGGATGGGAGTAAATGTTGAAATTCACAGATGAATACACAGCTTTTGAAAACATCGCAGTAAATTATGGGAAGATTTGACTTGGAAAAAACCAAAATACCATCTAGTTTATAGCTTTCCACAAGGCAAGATAACTTCCACCAAGGTTTTCCTAATAAACATTCCTGTAATACATGCTTCAAAATCCTTAAGTGCTAAGTTGATGTATCACTGTTCTCCACTATCCTCGCTGATCAAGTTTTCTTAATGTTTAGTCTGAATCTCTCTTGCTGAATGCTAAGTCCATTATTACTTCTGTGCTCAGAAGATACAAAAAATAACTACTCCTCTTTCCCTCTATATCTTGCACATAGATATTTATAATCAGGATTATGGAAGGGTGGTCTTTCAGAGAATATACAGTCCTAATTCTTTCGGTATTGTTCTTACACATTTCAATAGTCATATGGCAGTGACATCTTTCTGAGTCTCTGGTAGTTCATATTTTCTCCTATGGATATTCTGTGGCTGATTTAAGTCTTTACATCTTTACATTTAGATGATATATTCCAACTGAGACACTATCAGGCTGGATAGAGGAATTGCTTCATGTATCTCACCTATGACATGTTATGTTTCCTAATAATGATATTTGCTTTTGAGCAGGAGTGTGATAGTGCTGATTTCATTTTATGTTCTATCATAATGCTGGTTTACTTACCTGGAGAATTGGTGCTTATTGCATTGTTCCCCCTCTTGTTGTTTTTTGGGGGGTTTTGGTTGGGTTGGGTTTTTTGATTTTTGGTGGTTTTGTGTTTGTTTTTTTTTTTATGTAGTTTATTATTCAGAACTGCCATGCATTGTATTTACACCCACTAAGATGTACCAGTGTTTTGACCTTTTCTCTAATTTCTCAAGATGGTTGTGTATTCCGATACCGTTCCCCAACTAATCCTAGATTTTCTTGTCCTCACATTCCAAATTTTTATTAAAAATGCTTGTATTTTCTTCCAAATTTTTGTTTTGCTCTGTTATTTACAGAAAAACAGAAGCAGAACACTATAAATACAAGTGCATGCATTTGTATGTGCTGTTTCATTGAAAACATGGCCTTGTGTCTGGAAACAGTACAAACAGGAATGTGCAGAAAAATATGTAGGAGCAGATGGAAAAAACAGTTTGGAAAACTCTGAGGGGAAGAGTGAGCTAATAGAGTCTTTGATTTCCATATATGATGATTTCCATAGGTAGAAGCCTGAAGAGAAAGTGAAGATCCACCATCTTTCCTTATGAACCTGTACCAGACCAAAAACTTGAGGAGCTAGCTCAGAAAGCTCACCTGCTAGTTGGTCAGTGTCAACAGGGACAGAAAGGAAAGTGGTAAAGAGTTGGACTAGATGATCCTTATGGATTCCCTCCAACTCAGTATGTTCTATGATTCTATGACAAGAAATAGCAGTTTACTTGCTCTTGGTACAAGGGAATGATATAAAATTTCCATAAAAAAAGATATCCATCTCTTACTGAGTTATCAGTCTGAAACTTCCTTGCTGTGTAAGTCATTCTGAAGCATTGTGTGAGGAGTGAGAGGTATATCTGTTTCCAGAAGCATGTTGTGCTGCTTTTTCATGTACTAAATTGCCAATGTTCATGAGACAGGAGTAACGGTGGTTGACTATTTTTGAAGGGCTATATGCAGAGATAATTCTCCTCAGCATGATACTAGTGGTGTGCATTGGGAGGGAACTCCTGCTTTGCTTAGATGTTATGCCTGGCATTTGGCTGTTCTTGTTCCAAAATAGGAATGCCAAATAAAGTAGGATTCCAAAAGCAAAGCTGTATTTATAAGGACGCAAATAGACTTAACGTGCTATCACCAGTCCTTTAATGCATGTTTTAAACACTAGGAACCCTTTTGGGGGAAGGGGGAAGAAGTAGGGGGAGTTGCAGTTGTATTAAATAAAATGCCTGAGCTGTAAATAACAGACGAGATCAGAGGTGGAAAATCATGCTTTTAGGACAGCCTGTGAACAGAGCTTAAAAACTTATTGAAAGTATTATTTAACAGAAAAAAATAAATCTTTTTTTTCATTCTCATTTTCACTTAAAGAATTGAAAGAAAGTCTAATTGCGCTCAGTTTGCAGCAGTAAAATTATGCCCTTTAATTATATACTGTTTTTCTAGTTGACCTTGAAATTTATTGATTTAGAATTATCAGCCCCTGGCTTTTTCCATCTTTTGCATTTTTTGCAGCACCATGAAATTTTCCTACTCTAGAGAGACCCACCTGGCATCTCATCCATGACCACAAATCAATTAAATGGTCTTGCCAGGGTTGCAGAATTTTACAGATAGAAATCCAGCAGTTGTCATTTATAGCAGGCTGTGGAGAGCTCATTTTACAATGTGATACGGTAGGACACACCACCCTTTTGGGAGTCAGGCCAAAGACTGTGGAGAAACAGAGCTGGAAAATCATCACTGAGAAATAAGGATAATTGAGGAAAGGAACCTCGGTAGGTTTGTGTGTTTCTGTGGGCAAGAGTGTGTTTAGGAAACTTCAACTGCCAAGCTCAATAAATCACCAAAAAAGAACTTCAGAAAATAGTTGACATGTATAAGAAGTCTTTCTGTTAAAAATTAATTTGAAACTTCAGAATGCTTGATATCTGAGAAGGAAAAAGAACATCTCCAAAACAATGAAGACAACTCTGATTCTGGGTTTAAGCCTGGAGTACCTGTAGTCTGGGAGGCTGATGTTGTCTGTCTGTCTGGGAGCAGGGGCCAAAATCTGGCATTGTGATGAGTATCTTCACCCAGAAACTATGGACTTCCTTTTCCTGAGGACCTTTCTCATTTCATATAAATGTAGGTTGGAGTTAGTCATCCAGGGACTACAACTCAGCCTCTTACACTCAGGGTATGGATTTAATCTTGAACCTCAGAAGTATTTTTCTCATAAGATTTACAGGAAAATTTGGTAGGAAAGTATCTATTTCAAAAAAGTAATATTTTTTCTATCAATAATCCATTTCTTTTATATAATCCCTAACCATTTTTATTTATCTACTACTGAAATTAAACTGATAACCTTTGTGCTGTTGAAAAGCTCCATCCTCTAATTCAAAGTACATGAAAAGATTTCCCAGCAAAGAACAGCAAAACTCATTGAAAGAGATGCCAGAAGTTCTTGAAAATACCTCAAATATTTTTGGAAGCCTTTGTAAAGAGAATTTGTGTAAAATTACTTTAATAAATGTAATTCTCAGAAATATTTGAAAAAAAAAAAACTAAACAAACCAACCCCAACTGAGTGGAACAAATATGAGAAGTGTTTATTGACTTTTTCTTTTATTTAATCTAAGCCCCGAGTTTCCAGA
The DNA here is from genome assembly GCA_013399135.1 of Heliornis fulica. NCBI lineage: Eukaryota > Metazoa > Chordata > Aves > Gruiformes > Heliornithidae > Heliornis > Heliornis fulica. The sequence continues at coordinate 965,376 of VXBZ01008987.1, forward strand.
AATAAACTATCTGGGCTTGCTCCCTCCTTCATTGCATCAATTGGTACTGTTTTGTTTTTATTGGTATTGTTAATGCATATGGCATGTTTTGAAATAAAGTCTGCCTTCGTTGCCCATTACGATGTCCTTTAAGAGGGAGTTAACACAGGGTAGGAGCTAACATAGGTTCCTGGCCAGCAGTTGCTAGCAGAGGAGGGAATAGAAACTTCTCAAGTGACAAATACTAAAATGGGTGAAACAAATGCTTTCACAGTAGGGTTAGATGGGAATGTTCTTGTGTGGAAGAGTCGAGTGACAGAAAGAAACCTATCTGCATCTTTGGAGAAGAGTGCTGGGAACAGTCTTGGAGGATTTTGACAATTAAAACAGAACGCGTGACTGGAAGCAGTAACCACATCTGAGCTGCTCGTCCCCGAAGGGGAATTTGCTAAGCCTGACAGCAGAGCTTCCTGAGCAGAGGGTTTGTGTCTCTTCACTCACTCTGCCTCTCAGATCTCCGCAGCCCTCGGGGATGGATGCAAGGCTTGTTCACTTAGTTTAGTCTTCCTCAAAGTTTCCTTCTCCCTTGACAGTTTCTCACAAGATTCTGGTGGCATCCAGCAGTGAGTGTTGTTTTGATATGGTGATAGCTCTTCATGCTGCATGCTAGATGGCTCTGAATAATTTCTGCCTGTTAACTTCTGTGTACTCCCACAGTAATAAGCACTTTTTATTGGAGTCATTAAATAAACCTGTAAAATTCCTTGTATAACATTTTAGAACTGTTTTGTCTGGACCTTCATAAAGGTAAAAACTCTAGTTATGGTTTACAGGATGGAGAAAAGCAACTGTCTGAAGTCTAGAAATCCTTTTTAGCATACAGAAATAAAACAAAAATAACATTTAAATTACTTTCTTTAAGCAGAGGCTATATACTGAGAGCACTCTCTAATATTGTAGAGGACAACTGCCACCATCTACCTAAGGTCTGTCCTTCCCAAGAATAAGAAACTGATTGTCCTTGTTTAGGTAAATATTACACAGTTGTCAGTTGGCTTTAAATAAAAATCTATTTCATCACTTAAGTTTATGTTTTTCTTGGTCCTTTGCTAATTTTTCTGGAGTTAGCAAGTGTAGCTGTGAAATCAGGTACATGATTTCTGACTGAACCAGATCTTGAAAAATACTGCTCCTTTGTTGCCTAAGGCATAGAATCATAGAATCATAGA
>VXBZ01008987.1:966674-1008560 GCA_013399135.1 Heliornis fulica
TACTGGGGAGAAGAGACCAACCCCCACCTCACTGCAACCTCCTTTCAGGTAGTTGTAGAGAGCAATAAAGTCTCCCCTCAGTCTCCTCTTTTCCAAACTAAGCAACCCCAGCTCCCTCAGCTGCTCCTCGTAGCATGTAGTGTCATGGCTTTTATGGACCACAAAGCAGATCCAGGTCATTGGAGAAAAAAAAAAGGATAGGAGGAAGGATTCGTTTTAAAACCACCAGGATTTCTGTAATGTGATTTTTTTTTCTTTTCTCCTATATCTTTTTTTTTTAACTACAGATCATAGAATCACTTGGTATTGTCAGGACTTCTTTTGGGCTTTTTCCTTGAGGGGTGAAGCTGATGAGGTAATGAGAGAGGAAATGCATCTGGGAAGCCAAACAGGGGGACTGTATTGGTAAATTGCCATTATTCTTGAAGAAATTGGGTGTGGGGAAGTAGCTGTTTATTGTGGGAAGAATGATGGGGGAAAGGAAGTCAGAAACAGCACCTCAGCACAAAGAGTACTTTAGTGAGGATCACCTCTCGTACATGTGCTATAAACATCATCAAGTGGTGGGGAGAGTTGAGCCTGCCCCTCTTGGCTCTTCATGAAGCCAGCTTCACACCAGCCTGAGCTTGCAGGGTGGACAGGGACTTGTGTTCAGCATTTGTTGGGATTTGCTGTGGTGGTGATGTGATTTACAAAAAGCTCTTCTACACTCCCTTTTGGAGCTCTGGAGGATGTGTAGCCTCCCCAGGGAGCTGCTGTAGGCTCAGCTTGCTCAGGGCTGGCTGGTGGGGAGCTTCCCACTGTGTTGGGGGATCAGGCAGGAGAGTGAGTGTTCTGGCCAAAGGTGATAAATGTAACTGGGCAGCATCCTTTTGCCAGAACAATGAATGACTAGGCTTTAATATGTGTAGAGATATTATATGTGCAGTCCTTACTGCATCTTACAGATTGCCTTTTTGCATCTGATTTTGGGTTTTCGTGCTGGTTTTAATCCAGTTCCCAATGAGATAGAGTATTAAATTGAGTTCTGACATCTGACAATAAGACTAAACCCCTGTAATATTTATGGTAGTGCAGAATAATGAAAGCATAATGCACTACCAGGCAGCAAATCTGGGAGAGCTGGCAATACTTTGATCAGGATTTCTGTCCTTTTTGTGGGATGTTGGTGGAAATATGGATTACTTTTGAGTACAGGCTTGCAAATTCACTGAGTTTTTATGGTTTCTTTTTGCTGCTTGAAAACAAATATGTAAGCCTGCCTTATTCCTGAAAACAGAAACATTTTTTACAAGAAATAAGGGTCAGAATTTAAACATGTACTCTGAAAAGCCAATTTTCCAAAGCCCTGTTTATAGATAAATGATTTGGTCTTTCAAGGAACCTGGCTTTAAAGTCTGACTGTACAATGTGTTAGAAAGGACTTTAAGTACATTTTGCTCCCAACTGCTGAGCAAAAGACACCCATACATAGCCACAGTGCATCCAAGGAGTAGCCTCAATGTCCGTATGAGTACAGTTAAGTACATGTAGTCTTCAGCTCATGAGCAGAAATCTGTCTATGCCCAGAGCATCTTGCTGGAGAGCCTTTCCCTATGCTCATAAAATACAGGAGAAAGCCTAGCCATTTAAAATCCAAATATTTGGCACCTCCAGTCTCAGCGCTGCTCCTCCACAGCCACGCTGGCTTTTAACTTCCTCTTTTTATTAAACTATTAAATTGGGAATCTTTATTACTCCCAATTTAGTACTTCTAATAAAAAGTTACAGTTAAAAGCCTCTGTGGGTACTGAAACTTGCAGCTGTGATTGCTCTTGATGGAAATAAAGACAAACTCGGCTTTTAAAGCTTGCCTCTGTCAGGTGGTGGATCCAAATCGGAGGGAGCTGGGTGGGATAGCAGTTGGGAAGGAATTACAGCAGCAGGAGGGGCATGAGGAGAAAGAAGGTGGCAGCAGAAGAGAAATATTGTTTCCAGTGCAGCTATAGTTACAGTATGAAAATAACTCAAAGTTTGGAAATAACCAAAAGCCCCTCACTGCTTTCATGCAGTTCTTATTTAAACATGACATCAGTATTCAGTAATAGTGGCTTGAACTTCACTGGGGACTTTAAATAATTTACTATTCATGTAAAACTCTGTGGTATATAGTGGTCCTGAGTAGTGCATATCTGAGAGTAATTGTAGCAAGAGGGTGAGGTAGCATGCTGCTGCAAATCCTGGAAAGTGAGATGTTTGAGGATGTTACTAGCTGTAAAGGGCAATTTAAGCATTTGAACTGGGGATTCAAGGTCACAGTAAAAGAAATATTAATAGAAAATAAACTTCTTTTGTGTTCAGCTTCCTAAACATGCATATTTTTTTTTACATATCAAAAACATACATGCAAGAATATATTTTTAAACATATGTTTTGGCTAGAAATAAATCCTTTCATTAGAAAAAAGCACACTTTGATGGAAACACTGGTTAAATGATTTAAAATTTTCTTTCCAAAGTCAGACTTCTTACAGTCCCTCTTTCTTTCTGTAAGTATAATATGTGAGAGGACGATAGAGCTCTACTTTCAGTTACTAAAGCTGAAGTTAAAGTTATCTGACTAGATTGCAGGAGTCAGTCCTGGAAATAAAGGCATATTACAGGCATGAGCAGTGTCTCCTGCAGGGCCTTGGAAATCTCCAGGAATACAGCCCTTCTCCGCTGAGTGCCTTCCCCTCTGCCGAGGAAATGAGGCTACTTCCCCAGAGGGAGGTTATATAGCTTGTGATTCAATTTGTGGTTTGCTCCAAAATGAAAACCGAAACTGTAGATCTCTAAAATAAAAAACATAATAGCATAAACCTGCCCACTCTTTCATTATATATTTGGTGTCCAGGGCTATAGCAACTGAGCAGTTGGTCAGATGTCTCATAGTTTACAAAGCACTGCTGGAGGCTTGAGGAGATGTTCTTTCATTGAAGACAGAACTCGCTTTGACTTCTGAGCTGTATTTCACACTTAAGATCTGATGGTGCATTCAGCTATGTCAGAGAATAGGTCAGCCCATCCAGACCCATTTTCAGAAAAGCTCCTCAGACTGCACCTTTCAGTGATGTGACCAAATTAAATTTAGCTCCACTGATTTTGCTGAAATTTTCTTGAGTATAACAGTGCTGAGATGAGATGCGAACCTGTGGGGGTGGCTGAGTCTGAACAGCCTTTGTGCTGTCTGTTTTTCCTCAGTCTTCCCGTCCCTTCTTCATTACCATGTGAACACGAGGCACTGGTTTTTAACCAACCAAAAGTCTACCTGGAGCCAAAGCCAGCATGTTTGCATAGTATTCAGGCCCTCAGGATGCCTCTGAGGAGAGCACATTTCAAGTGATAGCAAGGGGTAATGCACCCACCTCTCTCGGAGGCCATCACTGCTGAACCTGGTGGCAGGAGAAAGTGGGTGTCCACTGAACTGTCCCAGTTTAGTCCTGTGCTTTAGTGTCCACCTCTTTCACCAGAGGTGCGTGCTACAGCAGTTCTCAGGCCCGGTCAGTATTTGTGTTTTGCTCTGTGAATCTCCAGCCATTTTTAATTCCAGCTTCACTGGTGTTCAGGAAAGAGGCGTATCAGACTTTTTAAAAATGGTGGGTTTGCTGCACTGCCTTGCTGTTAGTTGGCCTGACCTACATCAGACCAGCCAGTATTTCCAAAGGGAGGAAAGGTGCTTTACTGTGGCTGGTTTTTATCTGTCCAGCGGTGTGTCTGTCTGAATTGAGACCAGTGACTCAAACATGCTGCTGGTGGGGGAGGAAATACAATGGCAATGAGTGAGAACAGTGTAGAAATGAACAAGTACTTTGATGTAACCCAGTGAGAAAATTATTCAGATGCAGGGAAAGGGAGAGAGGAAGATGCCTTTATGATTGCACTAATCAACCTTACTGACTGTTTATATTTCTCCAGGGCTAGAATCGGTGGGGAAAGGGGGGCACGACACATGACTGATTCATATGAATATTTAATTTATATATTTTTAAAATGTTTAATCAACTTGGTGAATTAAGGAAACTTGCAATGAACAGATGAAGTATTAGACTCTGTGGAGTGAAGACAAGCATTTAAATTAAGAAAACAGCATGATAAGATTGTGCAAGCTGAGTCCAAGAACCCTTGATCTAGAGACTTAATGGATGGAAAGGAAGACGAGCAGGAATATATAAAAAGATCCTATTAGTGCCCTGGGGTTATCTGAGGAAAAAGGACTTTTCAGTGTGAGAAATTAATTTGAAAATGTTTACTTTTTATCCAGATATTTTATGGGGAGCCCTATGGCAAAGTACAGAAAGAATGGGACATATAAAATGAAAGTAGTGAGGAAGACAACAATATTTTAGAGGCATTTTTTTCCAGGATTTTTTTCACATTCCTGTACAGTCGCTTTCTGCCTTTTGTAAAGGGAGATCAAAGCTGTAGGAGAAGCATAATCTAACAAAAGGCATCTGGGCCCTGGGATAAAAGGAGTAAGTGTCTAAAAAAGGATGGCAAGCGTGTAGTTATTCCTCCTGTCAGATCTAAGGTGAAATCGGAGAAGCAGGAACACAACCTGCACCAGTCTATGCCTCTTACACCATCAGGAGAGGAGATCTGAAGCAGTGGGGGGATGCACATAGGTACTTGTTAAATTCCCAGGGGAACAGAAGCGCTGCTGTTGTACAACTGAAAGAAAATGGCCACAAATTTTCAGTATGTGGACTATTTAAGAATGAATGAGATGAAGTATTTAATTGAAAGCTAACAGAAATGCAAGAGGAGAATTATTAATGAAAGGTAGAAAACTTTTTTGTCTGTCCATAAAACACAGGTTTTGGTTATTTATGTGGATTTATAGGGCTGCCTTACCATATGACTTCTAAGCTTATGTAATAGCAAGTTCTCTGAGCAGTCATCTTCAGAGAGCTGGGTCTTGATATGTATCATTTAAAAATAGTGTTACTATATCAGTAAAGCTGAAATTGTGAGGAAGTATTCATTTTTACTCTATAACCCATTTTTGGAGTTTATGTAGACACTGTCATAAGTGCTGGCCCGGTCCCTGGACCATGTGGCTGGTCTCTACATGAAGATAAATATTTCTTTCAGAAACTGTCAGAAATCCCCACTATCGAAACTAATTACAGGTATATGTATTCTGATTCCCAGCAGAGCATTAATGTTTTGCAATAATATCACTTCACCTTTTACCCAAGATTAAAAAGAAAGTTGTTTATGGTCTGCCTTGTGATCCATGACCTCATCTGTGCCTGGAAAAACATGATCCTTGGTCTCACTGCCACCCTTCAGCACTGAGGTCCACGATAACTTTGTGCTCCTCAGCATTCAGATTTGTGTGATTGCTTTTACTAGTGAGTAGGACATCTTCCTACCTTTTGTTCCATGTGTGCCTTTATGTAGAGCACTGCATACTCCGCTCTGTTCTTCTCTGCTCCATATTCTCTTCATCTTCTTTTCTTTCCTCCTCTCTTCTTCCTTCACGGGTATTTCTTTCATCTGAGCTTGAAACCCTTCACTTTTTCAATCTCTCTTGTGTGGTAGAGACTAGGACTTAATGATCAAGGTGGATAGAAGCTTTCAGTCCCTGTGGTGGCCCAGGTACAGTTCACATTGATTTCTATTAGTGAAAGAGCTTAATATTCCTCAATATGTATTAGACAATGCAACACTGTGCAGCTGTGTCCTGGTGGCCAGGTTCACCACATCACCAATTCCACTATGCCACATTCTTTTAGAACCAACAGCACGTATGAATAAGCTGGAAAATTGTTTGCTATGTGCATGGCTTTTTTTTTTTTAATCTAAATCTTATCTACTATTTTGTTCCCTGATCACTGGCTGTCAAGCTTGTCTGGAATTTCTTACACCATCCTTACGTTATAAAATTATTTAGATCTTTTAAAATACTTTGTTTAGACATGCCTAAAAGTCATTAATGCATAGCTCACGTAATTGGTATACTTGATAAACATGCAAAAAATAACTTTGTCATCTCATTCAGCCCTTTGCTGTCTTGGACACTGAATGTCTTTTGTTGTTTGCAGTCTTTTAAACTCCATTTTCTATGTAAGGAGGGTGGTCAGGTTGTGCAGAATCAGCACAAGCAACGTGGTTGGTAACATCGTGAGTCGCTTTCTTGCACAGGATGCAAATAAGCAGTGTTAAAGGGGCATGTCAGGAGTCCCTGCTGGCTTCAGGATGCAATGTTTTTGCCAGAGCTCATGGAAGGAATTCTGAATTTGGAGCTCAGTCACCTAATGAATTTGCTTTCCTTCTGTCACATGTTTTTCTGTGTTTATGTTCCTCAAATATACGAGTAAATGATGGTATGCTTACTCAAATTGTAGAATATTTCTGGAAAGCCATCTTTTAAGCTCATAACCATCACATCTTGGAAGTGTCTTGTGCTTTTCATTTGTCCAAGTAAATTTCTGAGACAGAAATCTTAAAACAACATCCTAGTTTGTTTTGAATTTAAAACAAATGTGAGGAAAAACCTTTTCCTGAGAACATGCAAATGGAATGTGATAAAGAGTTTATATTGAAATATTTGTGTAAAAAACATCTCTGGGGGTTGGATATAATTTATTTGTGGAACAAAGGACAATAACTTGTGACTTGACTTTCAGATACTCCCTTGGAGATTTTAACCAAATATTTAACTTTTTCAAGCAGAACTAAAGGAAATAGTGGAGACATTGAAATAGCAATTTTACTTCTCCTGTCTTCCAGGCCGGTCTCTTTATTCTTTTCCCACTGGTCTCTGATCTCCCTTTTGACCAATTAAACACAACAGCACAGTCAGAATTAAAGGACTAAATGGCAGTATGGATGCCTCAAGCCCAGCTGAGAGTTTCTGCATTACTCTTCCATCCTGGGAAGAGAACTAGAAAAATCCTGTCTCCAGCATGCAGTGTCCCAGTTCTGCTGTCTTGGTAGAGGCAATGCGACAGGCCTGGCTGCCGTTAGAGCAGATTGCTGCACAGGCACCCACCGTGTGCTAGCTTAAAACTCTCCCAACTTCAGTAGTACACGTCAGCAGTAACTGGTATGTGCATTCCCAAACAACTCTTTAAAGGGAAAGTGTGGTTATGTTAAAGTAAACTATAAACCTACTTTTTCAGCCCAGGAAAGAATCCCAGTGAATCACAATGATACAAATGCCACAGTTGCTGCAGGAGCAATAGGTCTTATCATAGCCTGCATATAGTTGAACAATGTGTGGTAGAGTATCTCTATTATTCTTTACTTGCCATAATTGAGAGGGCTGGAAAGTACCATATATCTTAACCACGTGCTATTGTGCCCCACAACAAGTGGCAGCGAGTTTATGCATAGAAGTATTTTGGAAAAAATTGAGAGGTCAGGTACTAACCATTTGTGGCTTTGCAGACCCTTCATCCTGAAAACATCCTCTGGCTGCTGTTCATCTCCTCTGGATCACCCTGGAGGAAATGAGGGAAGCTGGGGACCATGATGGCACAGATGTGCAGCTGTTGTTATTTTTTAATTACTCTTTTAAACAGAATGTTTGGAAAGACTTCTCTTACTCATCCACAGTCTTAGTTTCTTGCCTCTTTTTAATTAAATGAAGGGAAGGTATTTCATAACTTCATAAAATAGGCTGGCAAAAAAGCAGCTGAGATCATGGCTTGGAACAGAAGAATAACAGGAAAATTAAGAAAAAACTGTTCTATTTAAGAAACAACAAAAATATTTTCTCATCCCAGATAAAATTTCCCATAATCCTAAATTGATATTTTATTCTCCATCACTGACTAAAACTCATTTGTGTTATGTAGCTCCATTTTGATGACCATTTAAAAACTCTGAAGAAATTACTTAGCTATGTTCTTTTGTTGAACACTTATTTTTCCTTACTATTTCTGCTCCAGTGTAACCTCCAAACAGCACCTTTTAGCTTGAGATAGAATTTTTCCTTTCTCACTTCTGTGTTTATCTAGTTGTTTTCTTTTATGCCCATGCTTTGTTCTATGTGATCTTGAAAGAGATAAGCTTTTGCTAAGAAGCTGTTTTGAAAATATCTTTGCTATTGTGGTCTGAAAGTCAGCGTGCTAAAGTATCAACTAAAGATCTGCCTTATGGTTCCTCTAAGATGCTTTTCTTTCTCACCCATGCTGGCACAAACAGGCACCTGAAGAAGCCACATGCTGAGACCTTCTCTGGTTGGAGGTTGAATTTGTCTTGCAGAGAAAAATCAGACTTTGGAAGTAGCTGGAAACCTATAGTCCACTGAATGCTGCTTCTTTCCCATTAGTGCAGCTGCTTGTTGCTCACATGCTGCCAGCTCCAGGCTGTAGACCCTCCTTTGCTCAGAGGACATGCCGTAGCCATACTGAAAGCAGTACAGGAGCAGAGTCTCTAGCCTGAGTCCAGGACTCCCCCAAGAGCCCCCTGCAATTTAACTCTCAGGTGGAAGGTGCTGAGTGACTCACAGGGAGGTTTTGCAAAAGGCAGCTGAGCATGCAGCTGAAGCTCCTCTGTACCATCAACCAGGGAATCCCCATCATGCAGTTCTTTCCACTATGGCAGTGTTGTTCATGGAGATGTTTCCTGTTCCTCTGATGAACTCAGAGTGTCTCAGGAAGAGGATTTTTACAGATATTTGTTAAAAAAAATTTCTAAAGAGGAGTTTAGAAAGCAACATCACCAGAAAATGTGGTATCTCAGCTGGCAATGTAAAGATAATTTTGTCTGACAAGATTTGTTGGGTTTTTTTTTGTTGTTAGTTTTTCTGGCGGGTTTTTTTTTGGGGAGGGGTTGGTGATAGCTGGGTTGGTATTTATTGAGGTTTTAGAATCATAGAATCATGGAATCATAGAATGGCTAGAGTTGGAAGGGACTCCCAGAGGTCATCTAGTCCAACTCCCCTGCAAGAAGCAGGGACACCCCCAACTAGATCAGGTTGCTCAGGGCCTCATCCACCTGGTTTTGGTGGTGTTGTTTTTTTGAAGACTAGCAATGTGATCTTTTATGTAGCTTTGATAATAAAAAGCTTTTATTAAACCCTTGCTAGTCTCACTAGCCTCCTACATTTCCAGATTTTCTCCAGTACCAAGCAAATGGTACCATCTTCTCACCTTTCCCCTATTTCAGTATGATAAAATGGACTATAAGCCCTCCTCAGATTGAGATGCAAAAGGCAAAAAAATAGTTAAGGCAGAAAACAGACAAATTCTGACCTGGACCCTTCCTTTCTTGAGTACTTTGAATTACTTTCATGTATAATTTTTGTCTCTAGAATCAGATCCCTGCACAGCCATTACAGTTTGTTATTCAGGATTTAAAGATAATGGTCAGATAACCATGTTACTTGGTCTCTGATTAAGAGCAAAGGGGCTGGTGCTTGGAACAAAAGACAAGGTGGTGAGAACATCCATTTGACCAGTTAAATGGTTTGCTGGGAAATATTTACTTTCAAGAAAGTTTTTAATTCACGGTGACAGGTGCAACATGAAATCTATTTTGTTTCTCACCACTTATTTATGAAATTGGAAAAACAAAATAGATATTCTAAATAAGCTTAATGTGTTCTTGTAAACATGCCAGACCACTTCTCGTTCACTTTCATCACTAGTTTTGACAAAGGTTTGTTGTGAGGTCTACCAGGAGGTCATCGGGTACTTTTAGATGCTGATAGTGACAGTTGTAAAACTGTTGATTTTTAAAACTCTGACAGAGTTGCCTCTCTGCAAGTCATGGAATTTCTCTGTTTGATTTTGACCTTTTTTCATCTGAAAACCTGTGCTCTTGGAGCACTGTGGGCTCTGCTATATTGTTGTATTTTTTTCAATGCAGTTTTAGGTATCATTAAACAAGTATGAAATAGGACTCAGAGGAAATGGAGACATATTCTCAGCGCATAATACCAATGAGAGTCTTACATGGGCTGGTTTAAATTCATACAGTGTGAGAGGATATGAGGTCTTTAAGAACAGTAATGGCATGAAGAAAAACAATTAAGTAGAAATATATATACAGAAAACAATCAGTGCTTCTCAAGAAAAGCCTTGAGGATTTTCCACTGAATTATCCAACAGTCTTAGAAAAACAGAGCAAGTATCTTTCACAAAGTCATGGCTGATCAGTAGCTTTTTTAAACCATTGTGGGCATCTGGATTTTCTCAAAATCACTGCTGCTGTTTAAGACTAGATTCTATGAGAAGACACTGTCCTGCTTTTATATTCTTTCCTGAACCATCTCTTACAGCAAGCAGGCTCCTTGGCCAAGTGGACCATGTCTAACTTTGCGCGGCCATTCTGGTGTTTTTGCTTATGCTCCCTTAATGAACCAAAGCATGAATTCTGGAATGGAGAGGGATGGAGCACTCTCAGACATGAATTTCAACCTCTGTCAAGCACTGCAAGTGCTTGTGGTGCTACGTAGGGCTCATAGCTTTTAGAGAAAAAGCTCTGGAGTGGTTATATGGTTGTGGTACAGGGCCAGGCCCAGAGGCACCAAGACCAGGGAAAGCTGCTGTTGGATTGGGCCTCAGTCCAGAACCTCTCATTGGTATCTTTCTTTGCTCAGAATATTCAGCAGCTTAAAAATCATTGTTACGAATAAAAGAAACTTGCTTTTAAAGCAGTGCATGGACTTTGATCCTTCCTTTGACCATGGTTATTTTAGCTTTCATTCAATTCTTCTGCAACTGCCACTTCAATCTTTGGCTCTTGATTTAATAGACCCCTGTCAAAACCTGCATAAATCTGATTTAAAATAACCATAGAAACAGAGTGTATTTTCTTAATCTTTCAGATTGATGCTTTGTTTCTTTTAGATCTTGTAAAAATTCAGGCGAGGGACTTGAAATGCTGCATTTAAATAAAACAAAATCTAAAACAGAAGAGAAAAAAAAAACAAACCCAGATTGCTGTGCACTGAAGGTATGATTTTATGCATTACAATTTAGCTAAGACCTGTTCAAGGAGAAACTTCAACAGCTTGCCAGGGGCAGTCTCCATAAGCTGTGGCTGCTGTTAGATCCTGCTGTAAATATTCTGCTGTTTTGCAGCTGGCAACTGCTAAACTTGGCACAACCCATGCAAAATGCTTAGATATAAAAATGAACATTTCTTTCTTCTCCCTTCAGAGGTAATCATGTTAATAAACATCAGGAAGAACAAACAATCAAATCAGTGCTGAGGGCTCATTAGTAAATGCTCTTATCTCACTCATTTGATTCATAAAGCTGCATCATCCAGGTTCTTGGAAACCAAACAGGTTCCACTTTTTAGCAGTATATCTACTAAACTGCTGTGGGTCTGTCTTAATGACACATCTTTAATTACATTTACTGAAGTAAAGTCATTGTCCTTGGTGCTTTGAGCAGAGAGTCGGTTTTCTCAGGTTCTATTGAGAACTATATTTGTAACTCATTTAATATCTGTAATATCATTTCAAGTTTATTTTTTTTAATGAACTCTTTATAAAATGTCATTTCTCAAAACTAGGGCAGACCTCTTTGAATCCTATCTACAGAACTTTATATACCTGAAAAGTACAGCAAATATTTTGCATCTATTTATGAGCCATAGTTTTACCATATTTTATGGGTTAGAGTTTTGTTTCTTCTGAGTTTCCTCCTAAATATTACACAGATCATGTACTTGCAATATACTCCACATGCTATAAATGTAATAGCATCGATGATTTATCCTTAGAAGTTATTTTACTTGAACAAGGTAATTCAGGGAATATGGTACATGTGCTTGATGAAGTAGGATGGAAACTTTTATCTTATTTACTGTTTTCTATTTATTGTCATTAATTCTGAAGCATTTTTAGCCGTTCTTGCATATTCTGAATTGCATTAATGCTGCTATGACTATTCCACATTCCATCCATTCATCTCGAAATATTTCTTAGGTTTAACCTGGTTTTAAAATAATTTATGTTCAGTAGCCAAAGGAGAAAGTCTTCTCCCTTTCATCCAGCTCTGTGAGCACTGAAATTTTGGTACTGTCTGCCTCAGGATTTGACTGAAGGAGAATATGAATCACAGAATTGTAGGGGTTGGAAGGGACCTCGAGAGACCATCGAGTCCAACTCCCCTGCCAAAGCAGGTTCCCTAGAGCAGGTCACACAGGTTGGCGTCCAGACAGGTCTTGAATATCTCCAGAGAAGGAGGCTCCAAATCTGGTTCTTCCACTGGCAGGGTGAGCAGCATGCTGACTCCCCCTAAGAACACCTGTGTCCTATGGTCAGCTTTGCCGCGAAGCTGCTGTGTGTTGCCAGATAGTTTCTTCTGTTCAGGCAGGCATCTTCATCTGTGTCTTAATTGAGACCTTATTCATATTGGCACCTGGAGGAGTTACTCCAAGAAGCAATAGTCCTTCAGTCCCAGAGTGAAGAGTGAAATATTTTAGTTTTTTCAATATAGTTTTATATTTTATTTTTTTTTCCTGTGCCATTATGCAGGCTGTTGGCTCTCAAACAAGGAGTGCTGTAATTTTTATGGGAGGTCTAGGTGCATAACTGCTATAAATATTTCTTTGGCTAAAAAAAAATGCTCAGCAGCACTCTATTTTTAAATATCTCTATTATCTGGGGGGGTCAGGAGGACAAATACAAATGGCTATATTTACAACTGAAATGGTGCTACCTTAGTTCTCCAAAAGTAGATGTTTGTGGCTGCCCAAAGAAATACGTAGCTAAGAAGAGGCAGACTCCCAGCAGATCCCAGTTATCTCAGCCTCATTCACTTGAATGGAGCTGCCAGTTTACTGCAGGATTTGCTACAGGATGCTGGCAGAGAAATAGGGGATATTGGCGAAGACATTAGTCACTTGTTGCACTGCAGTTTGTTTGGCATGTGGCTGTTTGCTACAAATTGCCTTCCAAGGCTTTACATCTTCTTGAAGCACTGAGCTAGATACTAGCGCTTCGGTGTCCTGATGGAACGACTTACGTGGGCAGCGTGCAGTGTTCCAGCCAGTTACCTGCGTGTCAGCAGATATGTATACGTGTATATCAAACCAGGAGTCAAGGGCCGAAAAAAGAAGGAGAAATTGGGTTCTAGTGGTAAATTTTCTTTGCGGCCATAGAAGTGTTTTGAAGCCAAGAAGCCATGCAGGGCTAGAAGCTTCTTCAGGAAAGGCATACAGGGCGAGAGAGATATTTTTTCTCCCATCCGTTAATTTCTACTTTATCACCATTGTTTTCACAGTCATGTAAACTGAGCATAAGACTTTGGCTTATGTTTTAAAATGTCCAATTTTTCTTTAAATGTATGAGTCTCCTTACCTGTAATCTGTGCTCTTACTTCAAAAAGTTGCCAGGTAGGAAATTGCAGATTGAACCTCTCAATAGCTGTGGGTACTATGAACTCAGCAAAAGATCATGAGAAAAGCAAACACTGCTTCTTAGTGTTCTTTCATCTGACTGTTCAGGCTTTGCTGGCCATTTCCATACTGGCTAATAAGTCTTGCTTTTGGGACAGCTTGTTCTTGTTTTTGATGATATTATTGAGCTTCGGAGAACTCTATCTTCCTCCATACCAAGATATCTTCATTTTGTCTGTGTTTACAATAGGACATACACTTCTAAATTTCTTTTGTCATCAGGCATCAGCAGGAGTTTCCTTCCAGCTCTATCAAAACAGACACCCTGGGAAGATCTAATCTCAACTCCTTTTCTTTACAGTGTTTGTCATAGTTGGTCATACAGTGAAAGTCAGATTTTCTGGGGAGAAAAAAAAGGTCAATACCATATTCTTGTGTTTCTCTAGTAGTGGGTTTTTTTGGTATGGTAAGTGCTCCTTATTGTATAGCAGTGACTGGGTGCACAACCCTCCCAACTACATAAAGGTTATATCCAGCCTTGGAAAGTGAAACATATAAAACTCTTCCTAACATTGTCTGCAAGCTTTTTCTATCAGGGTTTATCTGCTGTCTCTGTTCTATGACATTTTCTATGTCAGAAATTATGAATACTTTTTATACTTTGCAATGTTTGTATACCTGCACCTTTCTGTGGAGCTGTAATGCAGGAAAGATTACTTTGACACTTTGGAGACTCCAACTCTCCCATCATAAGATGTTCAAAGGCTTTTTATGTGGAGAACCGAGGATTTCTAAATTTAAAAAATATTTTAAAATAGTATCTGGTTAACTTTTTCCATTAGAAAAACTAATAGAAAAAATCAGCAGAAAATGAAATGTTTGAATTTTTGTCTTATAGAGAAGCTGAGTTTTTCTATTTACAGTCTTTGACTAAGTAGATATTTTAATTAAAAAATAGAAAACCAAATATTTTTTTGAGAAACGACAACATCAATTTGTGAAAGTATGATTCCAGAGCAGCAATCTAACAAGATCATAAAACCAGATGTCATTATATGAAGAACTCTTAAAATGTACCAAAAAGCCAATTGATAGATCAGATGCATGCTCGGTGAGTCTAGGCCTTCTTTATTCCTCTGAGATCTGGAAAACTTTGCATAAGAAAATTCTGGAAGATACCTTTCTGTTTTGCTTGATCCCACAAAGTAGTGACATTATCTAACCCCTTCTTTCTCTCTTGCCTTCTATCCCCAGCTGTAATCTTGCCCTCACTCCTTTACACCCTGTCCAGGATGTCTGTGTGCTTTGCCTCACTGAGACTGCAGCAATGCTCTGTGCTGCCAAACTGCTGATTTACTCTATTTTCGAGTTTAATGTGGCCCAGTTTTGTGCCATGAAACACAAACATTTGAAGGAAATGTAATTGAAAACATGATCGGATAAACTCAGAAGAAAGCACAAACTGGAATTTACAGAGATGGCTGAAAATAGCCATGGCTATATGGATTTTGTTGGGTATGTGCAATATGCTGATACCATTTTTTTTTTTTGGTAGCAATTATCTGCTCTCTATTTTCTAACCCTCTAATTCTTGTTTTGCATTAAGCATCTCAAAGCCATTCAGGAGAAACATACTTTAAGCACCATTACTACACAAATTGGTAAATTGGGTGTAAACGTTTTATAAGCAACATGTTCGGTCTTATTTTTTTGTGGTAGATTTTGTTGGGCTTTGGTTGTTCTTGTGGGTTTGGTTTTTGTTTTTTTTTTTAAATGAAAACACTATTTCACAGCTGCTGTCTTACTGGGTCACAAGTTAATAGTGTCTCTTCCTAGCAATGAAGTTGGGTTATTACTATCTCATCATGAGTTAGGCTACTGTGGATTTTTTTATTTCTAGTAGTTGTTATAAATGCTGTATCATCACTGGGAATCTTTATCTTCTCTTGTGTCATAAAGTACATTTGGTACACTATGAATATCTGTTTTCTGGTGGAATTTCAGATACAAATAACTCTAAATAGTAATTTGAGCATCATATTTAAAGCACAGAGTGTTTTAGGATGATAGATATATTCCTCAGCTGATTTTGCATATGAATTTTTGGGATTCATTGGAAAAAAATGGAAAATGTTCAAAGTACTTCTAATAATGCTTCATGGAGATAACCCGAGTGACCTCTTGCTGCCTTGAGCTAAAGCTGCAAGAACAACTTCAGAAAACTCTGTGGGATTTCAGCTGTGACGTTCTTCGATGCTGTCAGGAGTGTTTGTGTATTCAGTGTATCTGCAAGTCAAGGTGAAAACTATCCCATTGTGTAAAGCACCCATTCCCTGCAAGCATCCAAGGTGTAGAATAGATGATCATTGTATGTAGTAGGAGAAACATTGGAAGATTTATTACCATCCTCATAAAGTCAGGAGAGGTGTTAAGTGATCCAGTCCTGCTTTTTGCTTCTCTGGAAGCCATTTCTACAGGCTGTTAGCTCCATGGCAGCAACACCCTCTGTTTTACAGGCTGTTGTTTTCTGCATCAGAGTTGTCCCCTTGGTTTGCTCTGTGGCATGGTCTATAAATCATACTTTGGCAAGAGACATTGCAGGATTGTTTTCTTCAGAGCTAATAGTACTTGGCATTGATAAGGTCCATCAGAGAATCCACAAAGAACTTTACTAAGAATAAACTGGGCTGCATGACAACCCTCTGGAGCAAGTATCATCATTCCAGTTTTTTCAAATATGAAATTTAACATTTTAGTGTATCTTATGGGACATTCTGTTTAGCCTTCATATTCTAATCTTAAACTTGTGGCTCACTGGAATCCTTGTGCCCTTCACATAGTAAAATTCTCATCTGATGCCTATTATAGTTCCTGCTTCTCCTCAGGGAATCATAGGCAATGTGAGATGGCCTTGACTGCCTGGAATTGACTCCAAGGGGTGTTTTGTGAATGGGGCTTGAGGCAGAATGCCTTCTCCTCTCTGTTACTCCCTGGTCAGCTGTCAGAACTATCTTCACTAGTCCCTGTCTCATTTTCCCTGTCAGTATGGAGTTGAGATTCTGAACCCAGTATGCCCAGTGGGTGTTGGTGAAACCAGATGAAACACAGCTTCTGCAGCTGGGCAGGCCTAGGAGTGTGTTAGTACCAAAGCTCAGGAGACACATCAGGCTAGTACATCTCCATGGGATTCTGGGGACAAGCACTGGATGTGAGATCTTGAGGACATGGAAACTTGGAAGACAGCTTCGCATTTGTATTTACATACACTAGGGAAACATGAAGCATGACCTGAAAGAGTTAAATGTCTTTGTGCTCCTGGCTCAGTAATGCACATCCCTGGGCAGGTAAACATGTTAAGACCCATGTGGTTTTTTTTCAGTTCTGGAAACTGGAAAAATGAATGTGAGGAAGGATTCAGACAACAAATCCTGACCTGAGATCATGCTCAGAGGTGACACTCACAGAACAAGTAAGATATAAGTAAAAAAACTAAGCAAACAAAGAAACCCACAACCAAAAATCCCCCTACACCCTGTCACCAAACAAAAACAAAACAGATCAAAACAAACCAAACCCAAAACAAACAAATAAACAAAAACAACAACAACAAAACCCCCAAAAGCCCCAAACCCCCAAGGAAGAACAAGAGCTGCTTTTATTTTTTTTTTCCTTAGCATTAAATATATATGATAGGGATACATGAACAATCTCTTCCCATAAATGGTAAACTATGATAGCATGAAGAGAGGAAATTGTCTGTGCTCTGTCACTAGCCCAGAAAGCAGTAACTGTTGAGTCATAGCTGGGAGGGGTTGTCACAATGACTGTGGACTTAAAGCCCTGGACTTTGAGAAGCGATGGGTGTCCACTTAGAGGCGTGTAACTGCAGAATGTCAAGAATAAATGACCAAAACTATGCCAGAGACAAACAAGCCAAGAAGAGAAATTGCCATGACTTGTAAAAAAGTGTGTTAATGTTAAACTGCTGGCTGGAAAGCTGGAGTCAACTCATGTCTTGATTAAATTACATTATCCCAGAGTACTAGCTGGCATGAAATGGCACAGTTCTGTTAAATTTACAGGTTAGGGTCTGACTTCTTATCAAGTGATTACTTTGGAAAACTCTCACTGACTTCTATCAGATTAAAGACAGCTGAATTCTCTATAACATTTACTACGGACTCAAAACTGAAGAACATTATCTTGGCTTTAAACTAGCATTATGAGAAAGTCTTTTTTTTATCTAGCTGGAACCTTAGCTGTAGTATTTCCCAAGGAGAACATGAAAAACTGCATGTATCACAGAGAAACAATTACCTTTGAACTCAATGTTCTTTTTGTCCAACTCCCCTTTTTTTCTTTCTTTCTTTTTTTTTTTTCCCCTTCTCACTATATTTCACCATGTTATGGCCAAGCTATTTAAAAGTCAAGTGTTTGTGGAAAGGTAAATCCAGCGTGCACACAGCCACTGAGGTTGAAACACATGCTTTTAATACTAAAGGGAAAAGGTGTTCCCATAGCCTGATAGTTATTCAAAAGAAATGGAAAGGCTTCTAACACACTGAATGGTCTCGTCTGTTGAAAAAAGATCTAAGGGCTAATTTTTGTTCCACTACTAAAGGGAGTTCATGATAATGAGGCTGACATTTGCCAGTTGTTCTTCTCTATTTTTTACTCCAAAGGAATCCTAACTAGCCTTATGGCTGTGCTTATGGATAAGGTCATTTCTGCTTCATTCTTTTTTTGCTCCTTTACTTCACGGTGGATTTGAAATGGAGTTTGTTTTGTTTTAACAGTTGCTACTCATTGCTTCCAAAAGTGACTGTTCCTACAACCCAAGGGGTTATGTTTCATTTCAAGCTGTGTGTGTGGTTTTGTGAGCATGGGAGCAGGACGGTGAGGAAAAAAAAACCACTCATTGCATGGGGCAAACTCTGCTTATACATAGGGAGAAACTTACACAGTGTGGTGACGTGCTCCGTGTGTAAACAGAGGTGTCACAAGCTGGCTGATGGAAAAAGGTAGTCTAATGGTGACTCAATACTCTTTATTCTGATCCTGACGTGTACGGCTCGGCCCCTTCCAGGACAGGCGCTGTGGTCTGCAGCACTCTGCAACACCGTTAGTGCTGCTTTGGGGGAGACATCCTGGGTGTATCTGCCTGCACTTCTGCAGCATGGTGCAAGTGAGATAAGGGCCCTCGAGTCTGTGGGGAAAGAAGGGCATTTTTCTGCTTTGACCTGAACAGTTTCTGATTCCATTCTTTGGAGCGTAGGTGAGGGTGCTGGCAGTTCACCTTGTCCTTCTGATGGCTGGCAAAATCAAGCAGATGTGCACTTTTTTCTTTATTTGTTGAATGATGCTTCCAAGTGGACATCAGTCACTCTGGTATTTCCTCAGTCAGAAATTTTCCTCTTGTTCCACTGCTTTCCAAACTTTAATTAATAGTCACTTACACTAAACAACAGAGATTTGGTAATTGGTTGTGTTTGAATAAATAATGATCAGATATGTTTAATTATGTATGTGCATGTAAGAGAACAGAAGACGTCCAAAGGAAATACGATGCACACTAGGGATATGAAATAAAAAAGACATTCCTTACTGCTAAAAGCCATAAGCCATCAGGCATTTCAGTGATTTGTCACCTCTGCATTAACAACCGACTCAAAGTATTAATGATAAAAGCAGATAATTATAGTGCCGCCCTCTAACAAAGAAGCTGTTGTAGCTGGGTAAATAACAGGCCTTATAAAATAGTTTTAAATTTGTGTTTGCACAGCAGACAGCATTCAGCACTGGAGATGCATGTGTGAAAGGAAACTCTTTCTTTTGTGTGTTTTATGTTGTAATATTGGAGGAAGAAACAAAAGTTAAAAAAATGGATTGTGTGACATGTTTTAAAGTATCTACTGCAGAGGGATAAAGCCAAAATGGCCTTCTCAAAGCCCAAGGCAAGTTACTGCTGAGCTTGCTGTAGTCAAGCTTCATTTTCTTCCAGTGAAAATGAAGTGTGGTAGTGTATTTTTATAGCTGCTGTGGTATTCTCTACACTTTATTCCCTGTTCCTTTCCTGGCAGCAACAAAGTACTGACTGCTGCGTGACGCAAAAATAGGAAGCGTGCTAATGAGAACATCCTAGGGTTGATGTTCGTACTGCCACAGCCACATCTAGACAAGGTTACCAGCAAGGCTAGAGACCAGCCTTGTTGGTAAGCTGATTTATTCCTTGCTATGGGAGTTGTCTAATTAGAAGTGCCTGAAATCTACTGCCAAGGAAGTGCTGGTCACTGCAACTATCCTGCTTTCTCAGATCTGCTTCAAGCTGCGTAGCATCCATCATGAGTACTGTATGATTTCAACAAACACCATGTCCAGAAGGAAAGGCTGCAGGCAGAGCTCTCGGGAATGCTCTGGTTGTAGCTCAGGACAGACAGGTACTGCTCTCTGTGCTGGGGGATGTAACTTTCAGCAGAGCTGAAGTGCGATGTGACAGCCCTGACATCCAGCTTTCAAGCCGACAAGGGAGAAGGTGCACTTTCCTTTGAAAAAGTTGTTTTCTGTGATAAGTATGGACAGCAAAAAGACAGGGAGAGTAGAGCAGTTTCCTGATTCTAATTAGCGTTTTGTGCTGAGAGTATTCTGACCATAAAACATCTCATAGAATAAAAAATTATTGCACAACAGCAGTCATCAGTTCAAGTAATAAAAAGGCACTTATGTTTTAAAAACCGAATGTAGAAAAACAGTTGCTTAATGGAGGGTTTTTTTTCTAGAGAAAAGTTAGCATTCCTTTCTGTACTGATGTGCATGTATGTTAAATACAAAGAATTAGCAGTTGAACAGAATTAGTTATTACTTAAAGCTTCTATCTCCTTCAGCTCGATCTGCTTATCACGAGCAAAGAAACCAAGTGATGCACTTTCTTAGATTCCAACTCAATTTACGGAAAGGGTAGAAATTAAACTGCTCTTGGCCTTGATTAATGATGAAAATATTGATCAAATGGCTTATCTGCCAAAAATGAAAGCCTGTGAGTGTTCTTTGAAGATGGAGCATGGGTTTATTAGTAAGACTGTGAGGGGTTGATTCCAATAAGTTGATATCAAGGCATTATTTCCTATGAACACCAGCATTGGACTTAAAAAAAAAAGAAGTATTGGGGTGTTTAATTGTGTTTTTTCTGTATATACAAACATCCATATGCACTTGTCTCTGTGTGTTGGCTCACTCAAGGTATAGATTGTTACCGAATGTTTGTGGCCAGCCAGGTGTGAAGGTGATAGTACCTTGGTCCAGTCTCCCCGGCACCCATGTTAAAGCACTGTGCCATCAGGAAGCTGTCACATCACTTGAGAAAGATCCAAGGGCAGCAGTGCTGTGGCAGCATTGCCAAAGTGCCATCTGCACAAAGGGGTGAGAGGAGCCAACTCTCACGCGCAGTGTCTGTCCAGCCACTGGTCACTCTGCAGGCTCTACGGCTCCCCAGCCCAGCTGCAGTAGCTGTGGCAGGGGCAGTGCAGAACCTCACCTGGCAAACACACCTGTCCCCATGTCCACTGTGTTAGGACAAACATTTCACAAGCCAAATTAAAAAGTTACCTCAAAGCATTGGTTTTCACCCCATTGCCTTTGAGCAATTCCTTCCATCTCCTCTCCCTGTTACTGCATTCCTGATCTCTGTCCTCCCTTGCTGTTTGTATTGTTTCTTCCTGCCCCTGTTCTCCTGCCATCTCCGTTCCCTCATACTGATAGTACCGTGTATCTGTGTTAAAGCTGCACCACTTCCATTTCCTTTTCTGTGCTTGTTGGCCTTTATTGCATTAAGCACAACGCTGATAGTTTCTTTGTTGACATATGTGGGATGAGATATTGCTATACATTATCTCACCGAAAATTTCCTTCAAAGGATTATCCCTCCTGGGTGAAATGATTGTTTCCTCTGTCTCAGATTAACCACGCTACGAAGGAAATATTTCATGCTTCATTATTACCATTAATCTTCCAAGGTGCCCCTCTGAATGAAAATCCATTGCTTTGTTTAACAGAGAGGGACACCAATACAAGTTATCTAGTGTAATTATACTTGTAACAGATGTATCTGTCAGGTTTCCCAGCATTTGGTAACGGAACATCACTGAATTTTGCAATGAAAACATCATTGCAATGTAAGATGCATTTTCAACAAGCTATGCAGACCTGCACTTTTTCTGTTAACTCTAATAAATTGTGATGGTACTTAATCTGCTGTACTGCACAGGGAAGTGCATTTACCTTTCAAGATCATAGGAGACTCACCTTAGAGGCAGTGTCAAGAGCTCCTAGGATGATGGAATGTGAATGAAGAGCAGCAAGGGAGGGTGTGCTTCTGTAGCCATCAGAGTTGGTAGCAGAAATATCCTTTTTCTGTGGAAACACCATCATGATCACCAAATGTTACATAATGGCTTTGCTTTCTAGTAGCTATTGTGGGTAATGGTGACCTGCAGTCAGAGAGGCCTTTGCATTTGAGTAGGTAGAAGACTAAATTCTTCATGTTCCTCATGCATCACGCCCCTTCCTGACTCATTGCCTTTGGAAAGCAGTACTTTATGTTCTGCAGCAAAAGAAATATTAATTTGCAGATGCTGCTTGCTCATTTTTTTAGGTGCTTAAGTAGTTCTGTAAAAGCTTTGTGTGAATTAATATGTAGGATGTGCCAAACTCATTATATATCTACCTATGATTTATAATTTCATCCTTTTCCTTTTTCAACCAAGAATACTCAGGTGGAGGGGAACGTTACAGAGGAGCTCGGAGGCAGTGAGCCAACATGTTTCATTAGCTGTAGGTGCTATCCGGTGAGGACTGCACAGCCTTGTCAGTCCTTCCGTATCTTCTAGGTTTTCCAGTTATTTATTGCCCATAAAGCAAATCAAATCACTCCTTTGCCACTGACATAGAAGGGGGGCTTTGAACTGGGTGATTTGCCTCTTACATCTTCCCTTGCGGTACGTTTTTAGATTTTTAAATGTTTATACTAGAAGTCATGTTGAGTTTTTACAGTGCTTAGTAACTTTCAAGCCAAGCTAAGGACTAATAAATAATAATGCTATCCTCCCTTTCTGTTCTACTCGTTTTCTGTTCCTTTTGCTCCCACACATACCCATCATGCTCCTACAGTTTCCAAGTCAAGTATTAATAAGCTCATACACACTGGAGTTAGGTTTACCTGTACTTAACTTAGTTGTCTGTGTAATACAGTATAGTTTTTAATTTTGTGCTATTGCAATACCCACTTCTTTTCTCTACTCTTCCTTTAGCAACCCCCGAAGCCTCTCTGGATTTGCAACGCAACCTCCAAATCCCATCAGGATTTTCCATTGTTTCCTTGGTACCCACTGGAAGGGCAGACCAGGGAGCATAGGAGTGATGAGTCCCTGTTCTCACATTCTGTGTACTGGACACAGCTGTTCTCATGCTGGAAGAGTGGGCAAAAGTCTTCATTAGCCCTTGAAATGTGGGATGTAGGATGCTCAAAGTATACAGAATTGAACCTCCAGGCCCTTTTCAGAATGTTCTAGAGACTCTTAAAAACACAACTATGAGAAAAATTCTACGGCAGAGAATGACATATTTTGTTCAAATCTTATTTAGGTAAAAACGCTGAACAAGTGTGTTTGAACTTTTCATGATGCAGAATCCCAGCAAAACTTTAACCCAGAAAGCTGATGCTTTGGGAGTTATAAACAAATAAAAATGGTATTTTATAATTGAAGCTTTCCAAGCTTAACATATGCAACCTATTGAGTTTTGCTCTTTGGAATCAGAGATTTACACAACTGCAGCTTTATCACACTTCTTGAAATACAGTTCTAATTATTATAAACCATGACAAGATTAAACTTGAAAATTATTTTGACAGATTGGTTAGAAATCTGCATTGTCTACTCTGCATGCTTGGAGTAATGGATTCTGGTGTGCATAGAGAGTTGACTTTTAACAGTTTGTGTGAATACCTGGGTTCATAAGGAACTGTGCATCAATTTTAAATCTCTGCTGGAAACCAAAATGCACATTAGTCTTTTTTGTTTCTGACATCAAAAAGATTTTAATGTCTTTCAAGTATCTTTCCGGTATTTTTCCAAATCTCCTGTGACAGGTTAGCATTAGTTACTGTGAAAAAGGAAAACTCCTTCTGACTATTTATTTTTATTTTTAAGCATTTCTCTAGATCAGCCTGGTCACAGGGTTCAGTGGGCTTCCACTGTGATGTGGCATATGAGATCTCAGTTGGTTGGTAGGAGTTTAGATGTGTCCTGGGAGCAAAGAAAGCTTTAAAGTGAACCAGATATCCAACATAGTCACAAAAAAGTATTGTATAAATATAGATATTAATCTAGAAACATTCGTAGAAACACATGTGACATCCATGTGACATTCCCTAATAGACTCCAGTGATGATTTCAACTAGTTTGGCATCAAGAATGTGGTCTGGGACCAGTTTTGCTCTATGGGGGCAGATGGCTCTTGCCTTGCCTTAATGGAGGTGTAGCACAGAGACTGCTACATGCACTCATCCATATGGTGAGCCAATGTGTGAACGTATGCGGTTGGAAACTCTAGATTTGTCTTCTCCTGAGCTCCCAGGAAAACAGGCAGGGATCATTTCTTGGGCTGCCCCCTCTTCTTAAGAACTTAAACTGCATACTTGTGTAAAGATCAGATATGCTATGGCTTGGGCTGATAAATCTGTTTATGTAAGAATGACATTTTTCTCCTCCAGTGCTATGTAATTCCTCCTTTTCCTATCATGGATTTAGTCTATGCTTGGCTTTGTGAGCTTGTTCATAATTTCTCAAGTTAGAAATAAGGTTTGTCTCTGCTTAGAAATAGGGGAATAGTACACTCTTTCCTAGTGAAAAAGAGAAGCTGCAAAGTAGGGAATTATTATCTTTTCATAGTATCTGACGTATACTGGGTGCTCACAGATTATGTAAACAGATTATGTTCTTTCTTTTGCAATCTTCAAATGCAGTGAAAGCTCAGAGATGCCCCTGAACCAACCATATTAACTAAAGTGCTTTTTTGTTGCTCACAGAGACTGAGGAACACAGTAAGAAAAAAAATTCTCATCTTCGTCACCCAAGGAAAAATATGTAGGTTTTCCTGTGTAAGTTGCAGAAAACATTGCCTGAGGACGTAATGGAAAGGGCAAAGTGGATAGTCCCAGCACTGTTGCAAAGACTGATGTGATAGTCATTACTCCTGCTGTAGAGCACCGCTGTTGCATTGTGCAACAATATTCTAAAAATATTTTCTTTACTTATTTATATAGAACTGATGTGCTTTTAAGTAAAAAATAAGGTCTGGGAATCCAAGGAATTAAAGTCTTCTGTTAATGTCTAGACTTAGTCTTAACTGCATTTATTTAATTTCAATTTGTTTTTCCAAGTAGAAGAATCTCCTGCATTATCTGTTTTGTGGGTTTTTTTTCTTTTTATTTCCTGATCACATGACCAAAATGTCTTTGGCTTGGAGTAGTCCCAAGATGGGATTCCTGCATCATTTGGAGCAAAAAGGCTTCTTAAGCAGACAAGCATACCAAGAGCCAGCAGGCAAGGGGGTTTTATAAATATAAAAACACTGAATGAAAGCTGTCAGACTGCATTCAGTACCCTGGCAATAACAGTTTTGTTATTCTCAGATAAAATCATTGCCTTTATTATTATATCACATTTAAGTGGCCAAATGAGGCTTTCCATCTTTCTGCAAAGAAATGCGGCGTGCAGAGTACAGGAAGTGACCACGTCCACCTTTTACCGCTTCCTTCTGTAGACCTCCAGCTTCTGACATCAACAAACGGGCTGCTGCATTGCCAAACACCCTCTCATCTCTGCATTTCTGGGAGGATCCCTGCAGCATCCTGATGGTACCACCCCCAGGTATTGGATACCAAAAATCATTTGCTTTGTTGATGCTGCCACATATTGAAGATCATTTCTGCTGTTTCTTGAAGAAGGAAAAATTACCTGCTTGAAAGGAAAGTGGGTTTTGTTCTATGAGACAAAGATGTCAAGGGCTCAAGGTGAATATTTGCATTACAGTTAGAACCCACAGTCCTCCACACTCCACTCTCTCACACTGAAGTTCCTGTGCAGTATCACCTGTATACTGTGTATTTGACAGGAATGCAAATAAAATGGAAGAACTACAATTATTCCTTCTTCTCAAGACAATTTTAAATAGATTAGTTCAGAATTGGGTAATGGAAAGAAATCTTTGAAATGATTCTGTGTAGCTTAGTTTGATATTTCTTTGCAATCATCTTAGATTTTTAACACCTATATTTTATTTCAAAGAAAATTGACTTCTGTATTATCATATTAACCAAAATTAAAGCAGAGAGAATAAAAATGAGTGAATTATTAATGTGTGCTCATGACATCCCAGCAGTATAAAAGTCTGATACTGCCATGTGGGCAAGATAATGTGAAATTGAAATCTGCATATAGCTTTTTGTCAAAGCTCTGGATAAAGTGACTCTTTAATTATCAGCACTTCAACTTTTTTTGAATAGCAGATTTGGAGAGCCCTGAAGAGTAGAAAATTTAAACCAGCTTTTGTTAAGTAATGCTTACATTATTCTTATATTTATGTAGAGAAATAGTGGCCAAATGAGTTGCAGTATGTTCCATCTTTACCTATATGTTACCTCTTTCCAGGCTTTCTTTATCCCATGCTTTGAGTTTCCTGGGTTTTATACCTGTGAGGCCACTACATATCTCTCTTAGTACCCAGGAGTGTTACTTATCTGAAGAGGACTGTATTTTTCACTTTCCACAGGTCTGTGGAGATTACCAAATGCAAATCTATACCATTAGAACCCATTGCTTAAATGGGGCAAATCACATTTATTTTTTTCTTCCTTCTTTTTTTTCCTGTTGTGTTGTCTAAAGGCACGATCCAGCTCACACTGATTTAAATGGAAACATACTGTGTCCATAGCCAGAAATCTGGCACAGCTAAAGTGAGTGGGCAGCAAAGTGTCGGGTGGGGGGAATAAAACCACAACCTGAAAGCTACCCCCTCTGCCTGTGCGGGAGGAGAGAGCGCTGAGCTGGACCGAGGGCAAAGCGCTGCCCTGGTTTTGCACCCTTTGAGCAAAGCACAGTGTTCACCTCGGATCCCTGCCCCAGCAGCGGTGTGGGCATCGCTGGGCCGCGCTTGCTCTTCTCCAGGGGAGCAGCGTCTAGTGGTCACACTGGCCTGGGCAAGCGGGGTGAACGGCTGCTCTTCCCCTCTCTGGCAGCAGCAAAAGGGCTTTGTGCTACTGCTGAGGATGTGCACAAAGGAAGTTATTTTGCCTGCACTGTTGGGAAGGCATAAACTGTTACTGCTAGAAGAACTGGCAAAATACTCCTTTCAGTAAACAGACAGACCACAGAGTGCTGAACCGAAAGAGTATAAAAATAAAAATTAATAAGAAAAATATCCACAAAAAGAGAGAGAAGAGACATTGTTCATATTCTGTCTTGTCTGTCTACCTACTGGTGCCCTATCTGGGATGATTATACAGATTTAGACCATGCTTTTGATCAGTGCCATGTCTTTCAGCCACATCAATTTGACCAAAAACTCTAGCCCCTCAGTTTATATTTACCAAGCTTTCCTACTCACAGATTTGTAATGAGGAGTTTATACTCTTCTTGATGACTCTGAAAGCTAAGTGTGACTAATAAAATAACTGAGAGAGTATCTATTTAACCAGTTTTTATGTTTGGGGTTTTTTTTATTATTATTTGTTTCATTGTGTTCTTTATTTTTAAAGAAAAAGAACAAGTTCTAATTATAGAAACAACTGAAGAAATTGTACAGAGATCAGGAATTTCTATCTTTTCCCTAATGTGATGTTTCTCCTGA
This sequence comes from Heliornis fulica, assembly GCA_013399135.1. Taxonomy (NCBI): domain Eukaryota; kingdom Metazoa; phylum Chordata; class Aves; order Gruiformes; family Heliornithidae; genus Heliornis; species Heliornis fulica. The sequence continues at coordinate 993,905 of VXBZ01008987.1, forward strand.
TGTCACTCGTTAAACACTGGGGTTTCTCTTAATGTACATTATTTTAGGAAAAGCATGAGGTTTTGACAAAATAAGTAAATCAACTTGACATTTTCATGATTGGGAAGCATCTGTATGGAAGTCAGATGCTTCATAGTGATTCATTGACTTTAAGGTCACTCAGAATCCTTATGATAATGGGCTTGACCTAACTGCTACACTCAGTTTCTCTTTATTTTGCATGTAGCTGGACCTATATTAAAGGTTCTGGCTGTTGATAAATTATCAGTTTTCTTGGTAATCTGTGCCAATAACTAGTTAATTATAGTTTTTTAAAAAAAATTTATTTCTTGTGTCAGCTTTTGGTCTGTTGGTTTTGGTTTTTTTTTTTCCTCTGATTTTAACTGCTGCTAAATTAGATAATATAACTTACCTGTCTTTATCATACATAACCAGTTCCTGAGTTCATGTATTTTAAGAAAATGAATAGAATAAAATTCCTACTTGGTCTGTGCAAAACACATTCTTCAGGTCTCTAGACAATCTTGTAGTTCTTTCATAATCCCTCTGCAGTTCTTCCATGCCTCTTCACTGTATGGACGTGCGTAATGATACGCTACTGTGCTGGAGGCAGCATCACTGGGTCATTCCACAGTGGTGGTGTATCCTCCGTAACGCCCCTTACTTGGCATGTCCCTCTTTATCATCAAAGGGTGACGTGAGCCATGCCAACCAGCGAATCATCGGGGACGTCCTACTAATTTTGCTAAAGTACTCACCAAAGGCAGGAGTACAGGGGTGGCTCTCTCCCGGCCTCCTGCTCCTCTGCCTTCTGAGAACAGCTTTTCAGTTTCATAATGACTTTGCTTTGTGATTTTACTAGGGCATAGAAACCTTTTACTATTGGAAAATTTTCTGTAAAAAGGTACTAAAACCTTTGTGCAGAGAGACTAACTGTGTGATTTAATTAAATGTGTCAAGATGCTTTGAAATCCTTCAGTAGAAACTTAGTATAATAAACAATATGGTTCAGATTCCCCTGCATCCTTACAGAATGTATTGAAGCAGGTAGGAGGGGCAAGAAACTGATGAGGATTTTCCTGTAAATTTTGGCCATCTTTGAATGTATAGCTTATTTTACTTTAGACAATTAGCTGCAACATGTTCCTCATTTAAATTGTATAAGTAGGCCCTATTGCCCCATAATGTCTCTCCAGTGTCTGCCTTGTGCCTTGGCTGTAGTGTGAGCACTGATTTTTCAAACTGCTGATTCTTTGTTGGATTTTTGTGAGGACAATTTAGATTTCCTTCTTCTTCAGACTTGCTGTTCTTGATTTGATCTTTCTTATCTGAAATGCCTCAGAATATAGGCAATAATTCTATTTTAATGTAAGGGCTGTTTAAATGAGAAGAAATGATTGACCCGAATGTGACTTTATCTTTTTTTTAAATGCATCCCAATGTCATAATCCTGTTCTTGGCAGACAGTGTGCTGACATATACACATTTTGCTTCTCAGTAATGGGGCAGCATTTACATATATATTTCATATATATATTAGTTTTCTAATTCTTTCTTACTTCTTTGTGAATTATCAATTTTGTGTGCCTTGAAATGATTAACTTGTTACATATATAGTACTTGGCTTCGTAAAACATCCACATTCATTGAATTGCTGTATCTATAAAGGAACATACAGTTTATAACATAGTCATACAAGCAACAAAAGCATTGCAAACAACAGACAAAAGAAAAACAAAACAAAGATCTTTATTAGCCGCAGTAAGAGTAGTAAACACTCAGCAAACTAATAAAGCCCCAAAGAAACTAGGAGATCAGGTGAAACGTAAAAAACGCACAAAACCTTTTCTGATAGTATGTGCCAGCAAAGAACAGTAACAGAATCAGTTGCAATAGGAAACAAATGACCATGATATCTCCAGGACAAAGTAGGATGTGATTATTTCTGAAATGTCTACGTGACTTCCACAGTGAAGTTGGCTTTGCATCTTCTCTGGCCTCCTGTAGCTGGTGTCCCCACTGCCTGTTGGGAACAGTCCCTGGCACAAGCTCTTCTCTGGATTGAGCCCTTCCAGTTTGGGAAACTAGAGTTTGGCACAAGCCAGCAAAGGGCTGGGGAGCAAGCAAATGGTTGACCAGCTGGCCAGTGCCCGAGCTCATTTCCTGAACCTATTTTAATTAGGAACATAGATGAGACTACTGAGATCTGCTGCTCAGAGCCTGGATTAGTGAGTGCTGCTTAGCCTGAGCCTTGCGTCACAAACTAGCTGGTACAATTTACTCAGGACAAAATGACTCTTAAAAGAGGACAATTTGCCACTCTGACTCTGCTCTTAATGTGTAGTAGGAGTTGAATTAAAAAGCAAACAAACCAAAACCCCAAACCCACAATCAGAAGCGGTTTTGTAAAACAAGTTTTGCACTTAGTCCTTCTTTATTTCACATATGCAATTTAATTCAAACTGGATTAGAGCTCTGTTTTCTTGGCCTCATTGAACAATGGAAGTTTTACTCCAAGCCTTTGGATATTAAGTTTGAGTAGCAGTTGATCCTGTGGGTCTGAAATAAGGCTTTTTTTTTTTTTTTCCCTGCTCGTAGTGCTGTATTAAATTACTTCCACAGATTAAATATTTGTGTTACAATAGAGTTCTTTATCAGGACAGTAATTAACAGCCTAGCCTGAAATATTAGGGGTTTTATGCTAGCAATTGGAGAGCAAAACCAGGATTTTAATTGAGGGGGGATTAGACCATTAATTTTTCTGTCCTGCTGTTCTTGTTGTTATGTGGCACCCTGGGAAGGAAAATCTAAAAAATTGGTATATTTTCTCATAGGAAAACCAAGTTAGCAGTTTTTCCCCAGAAATCTTAAATAATCAATACTCAATTATGCAAAATTTAATCTATAATAGCAAAGGTGTAATTATTATTTGTGCAATCTAGCCAGTCTGGTTTTGTTTCTTCTGTGATAGCCCCACAAATTAATCACATTTCCTCTTTGCATCTAAGCTGAAATACTGGATATTCCACAGTATTTGGAAAGTGGCCTCAGTGAAATCGCCATCACTGCTCAGCAGTATCTCCCGATACTTCTGCGATTAGCTCACGTGTCTTCTGCAGAAGGTCCCTTGTGGGTACAGTTTCAGAGCTCGCATATCTGCTGACAACCACGGTACAAGATCTGAGCATCTTCTGGTAGCTTTCCTTATGACTTGTGCCCCAGATTATCATACAAAAAGTGTCCTAGTGATGCAGTGGGGGTGTTTATAGCAGCATTATCAGAAGAGCAACTTTTCCACAGAGTGAAAGAAATTTACTTGAAAACTGGCAACATCCAACACGTATTTTCATTTATTTTCTAAACTTAATGTGGTTACTCTCTTCAGAGTGAAATTTTGTAGTTCTTTCACATGTAAAGCTGTCTTTGATCTGGAAAGATGGATTACAGTTGCAAAACTTCTTCACCTCTGATCTTCTTGGCTTCAGTTCTGCTAGGTTTTTCTCTCATTGCTTCCTATCTTGCCATTCCCAATTGTTGTCTCATCATATGCTACTTAATCAGATGCCTTTTTAAGGTGAATACTGATCTGCAAAAGCACAACTATAAAACGTTATGACAGGATGCTGTATTTACAAGCTAGTACTTATGTTCAAGGCTAATCACCTCCAGTTTTGTACATAACTTTTTTCATTGCATGATCTGGAGATATCGCAGCATTTAAATACGAAAAAAAAATTAAAAAGAAAGGAAAAAATAGCATCAAAGAGTAATGGAGAAATGGCATGTCATCCTTGGAAAGTATTTAGGCACAACTATGTTCTTGGGAAGCTGAGCACCCTGGAACTTGAGTGAAGGGAGGAGCAAAGGGCTTGCCCTGGTTCCCGCTTCACAGTGAGCCTGAGTAAGGAAGGAAGAAGCAGTTGAGCAGGGAATGGATAACTGTACAAATCACAGGAAAATGCAGCAGATGTCTTCTGCTCTCAGAAGTCTCCAGAGAAGTGGTAGCATGGCCTGTCCCCTAGTTTTGCTGATTTTCTATGGAGATTACAAAACTATATGGGTCCTCATATAGATCTCTGTTCTGTCAATTAACAGTTTTACTGTTCATCTGAAATACCATGGACTGGCAGAACTCACTGACTTCCATTTATGCAAAAACATATTGCTATTTCAGATTAATGATGCAGAAGTAATAATTACATTTTTATAATGTTTTTTTTGGGTAAGATATCAGCTCTCAGTCAAAGAGTAATTTGTATGACAAGATATAGATAGAAGTAAGATGCTGACTTGCATATAATTTCTTAAACAAAGGCTACTACTTTTCAGGTTACTGTAACCTCTGTTGTTTTTCTCCAAGAATATCTTTTGTTCATAATTAATTCAGCTCGATTGTTTTGTTTTTCTCAAGAGATTAATTTCTTCTGCAAATGCACTAGAAAAAAAAACAACTGGAAAATCCTTTCACATCTATTTAGGACATAAAAATACATACAATTGTATTGGTAGCAGACTTCTTGCTTATACACTATTCTGCTGATGTTCACTGAGGCAAAATGGGCAAAGCTGGATGACCTCTATAAAAGTATTTGTACCATTATTAATTTGGATTGAAAATGTAATTCAAGTTGGCTTTTCTTTTAGCTCCTGCAACCATTTGGAAATTAAGTTTTAATCACTCAAAGGTTTGCAGAATGTGAACTTCAAATATACACATTTAAAATATTCAGGTACTTGAATGGTATTTAAGTTATATAGAACGCACAAATGCTTGTCACCATGGGATTACTAAATTGCTGTGCCAGAGTAAAGATACAAAACCAATTAAATAAATCAGATCAATGCTTGACAGCACCTTGTACATCTAAGGGGATAAATGTGCACAACTATTACCTAGTGTGTATGTAAGGAGAGAAATGTAAGTGCAAACTCTCCAACCAAGAAGGATGCCCTTCTGTATGGTACACCTAGAAATGATACGTCTGTCAAGAGTAATCTAAGGAACTATCCAACTTTCAGGAGCTTTATTGAATTGCAAACCTCCAATCAAAGTAGGGAAAATAACGATGTACTTATTAAAAAACCCCTAACATTTTAGGAGAAACAACCATTCAAATTGATCAACAGATGGTTTTAACCTACTTAAGGTACAGGTCATTTTTTATTGATCCATGGGCATCTGAAACAATTTCACACTGTTTAATTGGTATTTTAGTCACATCTTTTGCTTTGTCTATGAATTGGTAGCTATCAAATTCTAGGAGCTTTTAGAGAGTAATACTTTCTGGTACAACAATAATAATTTTTCATATTATCAGAACAAAATTGCAGCCTTTTCAAACCATTAAAGTATTAAAACATAGAAGCCACTTTGTCATTGCCAGTGACAGATGAAATGTAAATGCCAATCATTAGCTGGGCACCTGCTAAACAATACTTGCCTACTGTTTATTGACAATGAGAATCTTCACTGGAAAATTTGCAGTCTCTGCAGCAAGATTCTAATGAGACAGTAAGAAAATGCAGATCTCTGCAACAAAGCTCTGCTTCTTTTCCTTTTTATTTTGCTAGCCCATTTATTGTAGTATTTGGAACACTTAGTGGGCTAACACATTCATTTTGAATTCATTGCCTAGCATAATCTTTGCTGAAGCTTACAATCCTCAAAATAGTCAATTCTCAATTACTTGGGAGACCAACGCTCTCCATGGAAGTGTAGCAAAATGTAATTTTCCAAACCAGAGCATTTTCACTAATGACATACCACAGAAAAAAATAAATCTTCTTAATCTAGAGTCCTATGTTGTGTTGCCTGAAAGCGCGTGGATGCAGGGGCACAAAAAGTCACGTAACCTCAGTTGAGGAACAGCTCATAATCTTTATCTATCACTGAAGAGCGTGATAGAGAATGGAACTGATAGGATGCATTGTGTTTTCAGTGTGCTGTCTCTCCAAGTTGATGTCATCTGGTGATAATGGCAACTTAATGTCATCTAGAATTGACCAATGAGGCAGGTAGATTTGTGGTGACTTCAAATTTTACTCACAGAATGCACCTTGGAGAGTCATTGCTACCTCAGAGTTTTTTGCCCTGAACCACTTTGTATGCTAGAAAAGATTCCTTATTGAAGTTGTATTTATATACTAAAGCTTATCATTTTGGAAAATTGAGAATAATTACAATATTTGTTGCTTTCACAGGTAAAGGATTAGTCCTCCTGGCCACTCTTAGCCTTTATGGAGTGCCAAGACAAAAGTAAGTGGAATATTGCTATAGCTACTGTTTCAGTTATCAAGCAACAGTATGAACGCTGTGGATCTGAAGATCTCTGACTAAATTAGTAGTTTATTTGTCCTTGGGAGTCTTACAGCTCCCTGTGAGAAGAAAAATACTATTTTATCTAAATCTGTGCTGAAGAGAAAGAACTGCCTTTGGATTGTTCTAGGATTTGAACTCTTTGGTGATATTATTTCTTTTTGTTCAGAAAGCCAAGTGAATAAGGCTGTATTTTTAAGAATTTGTCTTGGCTTCTGGAATGATGAATCTCCTCTCTCTGCCCTGTATATGTGATTCCTCTCTGCAGTCACTCTGGGCCTCTCAAGCTCATTTTTTAGAAGGCCTTGACTGCAATTCATTTGTTTGGTTTCAGCTGAGTTTTGTTAAAGTTGAAAAACAGAGATTCATGTGGATAGCTATGTGGATGCATTTCAGCATTGAATCTCTCCAATGTAATTTTTCCATTATTTATCATCTTTGGAAACATTGTAACATTTACTAACAGCTTTTCTGACTTGTTTCCAAACCAAATTTTCATTTATCTGTGTAATACTGTGACTGTGTTGAACACCACAATATTTGTAGTTTCTCTCCTATGTATGAGAGTTCAGATATTGCAAAGGATACTTGTGTGGTAGGAACAGTAGAAGCCATGAACTATATGTAACCGCACAATGTGAGGTGCTGCTGAGTATCCTGGTACTTTGATTTCCTGCGATGACAACATTTTATCTGTGTTGGTCTTTAAAGAAAAAAAAAAGTAAAAAAATAAAAAAATCCAGCTTGTATTATATTATTTCCCATAGTGGGGGACAAAACACACAAGTCCTGTGACTCACAGCACTCAGGTGGCTCTTCATTGCCAGTATGCCTAGAGCTCTGTGTGTCTCTGGATGGCACTCTTTATCTATGTTCCTACTGAAAAGATTAGCTCCTGTAAATATCAGGTCTTGTTAAGTGATCAGCCAAAACACAAGAAATCTTGGCAGCTCAAATCAAACAGAATTACATGTAAAATGGGTACTATCAAGAAATTTGAATTAGAAGACAACAAAATAGATATAAGATTATATCATAATAATCATGTCTGTATAGAAGTCAGACATGGAGAAAAAAGTGGTAAATTATACAAAATTATCATTGATCAAAAAAAAAAGAACTGTTGAAAGTGACTGCTTCAAATCTAGTTTGAGGTGAAAATTTTGTAGTGACTCAAACATTTTTATCTGCATCATCATTTTTAACAGTCCAGAACAATAGACTGGTAACTAAACTACAGGAGAGGAAGCAGAGTACAAGGGTGTTAATCGCCGTGTAGCAATTCCCAGCCTAATTTCTATTAGAATATTCTTTTCCTGCAAAGGTGTGTGTTGTCATTTTAAAGATTGTGAATTCATAAAGGAAAGCTGTGCTTAGTCTGTGAAAAATAAATAGAAACTAATTAGTGCCAGTTATGAATGACCCATGTTGTTATAAATATAAAGGGAAAACCTCATAAACTTTAGACTAGTTGGTACTAATTTAGGTTTTGATAGAGCTTCAGGAAGTTTTAAGAAAATTTACAGAAATTGGAAGGTAGGAATAGCAATTATTGATTAATTGAAAAGTTAATGTGGAACATATTGAGGGTGAATAAGGTAAACTAAATGTACATTAAAAGATCTAGAATATCCTCATGGAAAGGCCATGAGGACTGATCCTGCTTGGGCAGGGGGGTTGGACTGGATGATCTTTGAGGTCTCTTCCAGCTCCTAATATTCTGTGATTCTGTGACTGAAAAATTTCTTTTATAAAATGGTGAAGGGTATGGAAAAAGGGTCCTATAGAAATATTATGCAGTCTGATGGGAGCTAGAGTGGACTTGAAGGGGCGTTTTCAGTCGGGCTTTAGAGGTAACCTGGGATAATTTTTCTTCTTCCCCCTCCACACATTAAAAGCTGACATTATAAGAGAATTAACATGGGCTATAAACCTAGCAATAGCAATTTGCTTCTCTAACTTGATCGTGCTGTTGGCAGAATGTGTGTCCTGTGAAATGGAACTTAGCAGAGGATGATTGGTTTGAAGGCATGTAATATGAGAAATAAGGAGTGTTAGGAAGCAGAAATAAACGCTTGCCTGTGTGCCTCCAGGTGGTGGTATTTGCTTCCAAGAACTAATTTGACTGTAGTTCCGGTGGCACGTTGATGTTCTCATTTCCGCTGAGTATTTGAAGTTATCTGAAGTGCACATTCAGTAAGCATGCATTGTACCTCGTGAAGAGCTGACATAGTGTTCCAGAAGGCTGTGGGTTTTTCTCTGAGTATGGAAAAAATGGGTCACAAATAAATGCACTAGTTGAGCGGGTTGTATGGCAGCACCAATTTAATGATCTAATCATGTGAAAGAGAGCATTATACACTCATGCTGGGCACCCTGCATTAACTGTTCATTTTCTGTTTGATGCAAGCCACAGTGCAGGTGCTGATCTGTCACCTTTCCAACAGTGTAGGAATACACTTATTTAAGTCCTGTGGCCCACTGTGGCAGCTTGGATCATCCAGTATCATACTGGTAGCCAAATAAAAACTGGTTTATTGCTTCTGGAGCTCAATACATAATGAAGAATAGGAGACGTGAGAAAGGTTGCTACCTTTTCAGTAGCAGAAATGACACAGACAACACTCTTAGAAAAAAAATAGGTGAAAATCCAAGATATTTTGGATTCATGATTTTATGATTTTTTAAGGTAAAACGTAGCAGCTTACCTGAAAACAGCAGCCAGCCGTTTCAATGCAAATGCAAGATTGCATTGCCAAAAATTTTTAGAAGATTAAGTAATTTATGGTGAATGGATGTAGGAAGTTTCAACTGTGGTTATGCTGGAGGAATTAATCTCTCTATCTGGATAGCCAGAGTCTGACACAGTACACTTAGTGGTGCCTTACACCTGTTGATTTTGATGCCTTTGAGAAAAGGCAGCAAAAGCTAAGTCAAAGATGAACTTCAAAAAAAGAAAAAAATAAGTGTGTGTTTCTGCTTCAAGATTGTTGGAATTATATCTTGGTTGTAGGCAAAATAGTTATTCACTGTTCCATGTGTTAATTCCTAATTTTTTCTTTTAGATATAATGTCAAGGTTCCAACCCTATGCTACCGTCATTGAAAAATTGCAAAAATCCAATTTTCCAAAAAATTCCCAAAATCGCTAATTTTAATGCAATGTGCTGACAATCTCATTAATGCTATGAAAAAATCCCATCTCTGCTTCCAAAATCTAATTTAATTACATAAACTAATGTTTTAAATGGGATCCAAACCAGATAACAGAAAATTAGGATATCTGTCTCACCACTGAAAATGAGGAGACAAACACTTCTTGGGTTTTATCTCACTGGTAAATAGTAAGATAGAGAATCTCTTGTTGAAAATAAGACAATAAAAAGACTAATACACAGCTAAGCACTCCACTGGGAATTCCATCAGGTGACTACCTGAATGGTTTTACTTTCCTTTATACATATTCAACACATTGTTGCACATAAATTCTTTGTGTCCGTGAACAGGAGAGAGAACAATCTTCAATTAAAATTTCAAGGGAGTATTCAGTAGGTGGTACCTAATCAACTGGGAAGGAATTTGGGTAGAAGATCCCTACTATTGCAAAAAGCACTGCAGGGTTGTTAAAGAGAATGTGCTGTCAAGACTTGTTAAGTAATTCGTTCCGCAGCACATCCAGGAGCACGACCTTAATAGGACGTTAGCTCAGATCTGAGTCATATCTCCTACTGAATTACTGTCTTCATTTTCTGCCAGACACAAGTCTTTTATACAGGTGTCCATCAAAGGGCTATTTTGATGTGATTGAGATTAGTTTAATATGTAACATGATTTTATTTAGTGATCTCTCACTATAAAAAATCAAGCAAGGTTCATAACATGTTTAAAACAAATATTGCTTTTGAAATAACAATTAAAAGCATGTCCCTCAAACAGAGCCCAAAGTAAGGTTGACATCTCTTGCAATTTAAGAGCATGACACAAGCAGTCGGTTTGAAAGCAGAGGGTTTCAGCGTTAAGGCTTCAGCTCAGAGCTGAGGAACTAGATGAACATTTCTCATTATACCGATTAGAAAATGCAGGGTTGCATATACTTTCAGAGTTCCAATCTGCATTCTTAAGTAGGAATTACAACGTTGTACACAAATTATAAGGGACAATGCAATAGACTGTCAGCAGTGTTAATTGCCAACACGATAGCTATTTGGCATCGGTTGGGTTCTTAACGCTGTTTAAACAAATACAGCTCTTTCCCCACTTCCTGTGTGATTCTCCCTGCTGCAAAAGAGCCTTTTGTTTAAAAAAACTTTCCAACTATTACAGAACATGTTTATTTATTATTCAGATGGTTCATTTATTAAGAATAAATAATTTAAGTATATTTCTTCTGTTTAATTAACACATTAGCGTTTGTGGCATATATGAAAAGTAATGTTTATATTTACATTCAGTTCTGAGGCTGTTTGTTTTATTCTGCTTGACGACCCTACTTATTTATTAAAAGCTCCTGACCTGAATAAGTCTCTAGAGAAATGCTTGCAGACTTCCTGAGAGGCATGGAACCTGCGGTAACAGTAGCAGAGTGCTACATCATTCTCTTCAGGTCGTCTTTTTGTTCAAGGCAAGTTTAAACCCAAAGAGCAAATATTCAGGAAGGCCCTAGACCTAGTTCAAACTTGTCATAAGGAAGCATAAATTATATCAGTGTCATCACTGCTGCGTTTGGCAGGCATTACTTTATGTGACTAGCGAAACCAATTTTACTCCCATTCTATTGAAAAAGCGCATACTTATTTCTCTACTTGATTGCAGTAGCAGACTTTTATGTATTGTGTTAAAATGCACACTTTATAATGCTATCTTTTAAATTTGTTCTGTTCTTTAAAATGGCATATATGCTCATCTCCCTTTTGTTTTATCAATGGGAAAACATATTGCCAGTTTCTTTGGTAATACATAGACTTCTAAATGTAAAAAAAATCTAGATTATTGTGGGTTGGTTTTTTTTTTTTTGGACAATATATTACACTTCACAGTTTTTTAATCACGGCTTTAGGCACCCAATCAGATTATGTGCTTCCCATTTTTGGTGTTATGTAAATGCAAAACAAAAATGAGTCCTAAAATAAAGCAGTAAAGAACCTTAGACCCCGATCCCATAGTGAATGTTACATTGGGGTTTGCTATAGGTTCTGATTGATGTATATATCTATGTTCTGAAATCTTTTGGATGGATGGCAAAGTGGCTTTTATAATGTTGAAAAAGAATCACGATTTCCTTTCTTTTGCTACTTAAGTTTTTTTTAACGATTGGAGTCTAATACTCTAAACAATAGTGCAATACCACTTTGTACCTGAATATTCAGGTGCTAAGCTGTCTTTGTCACTTAGAAGAACTGATACTAACCGTGATACTATTAACTTATTCAGAAAATGTGATCATCATGATAATGAAAACTCCCAGATAAATATCCTGATAACCATGAAGTAAGACTGACGGTGACCTTGGAGCTACCCAGATTTCTTCAGCAAACTCTGTCAGTCACGGTTAAATCCTCTCCTCCAGCAGTATCTGGAACCCACACTGGGAAAATTATGATAAAAAATAATCTTTACATCTCTAGGCTGAAATGGATCTTTCTGATTGACTGCCTCTGATGCCAAGTCCATGTCAATAATTCTCAGTGAACACATAACTATGACCTTTTCCCCCTTGTTTTAGAATTTCTATTTTACAAGGCAAATAAAACATGTCAGAACAAAGTGGTGGTTCTAGACATGTAAATGGATGGATCTTGGGTCAGAGCTAATCCTTCAGGTGCGTCCTGTTTGGGGATAAATAATACATTTCCCTACTGTAATGGTTCTGTCACAAATGTGTATAAGCAAATACAGAAAGATACACTTCTTCAATTCTACAGTGATTACACAGGAGTGAAATGAGTAAAGGATTTTCAACTTGCTTGCTTAAACCTTGGTGGAGGCTGCAGCATTTGACATGGTGGGTTGGTTAGAAAGCATCATAAAATGTAGGACTTAGTGGCTATTACTTACCTTAAATTTCTGCAGTGTGCTACATCATCATTGTTTGTAAATATTTCTGTCCATCTAGATCCACCGCTTGTATAAGACACCACCGGATTGTCTCATCAATCAGGTAAAAATGAGAACAGTTTTAAAAGCACAAGACCTGAAATTAGTTTTTTATTCTGACACCAGTAGAATGTTAATCTGTTGGTGAGGTCTCTTCATCTTTTGTATTGCAGCTCCGTGCCTGTGGAATGGGGTCACATTTGTCCCTTTTAATTTCTATTATATTTTAGACTAAAAGATGCTGAGTAGAAAGAAATTTCTTCCTGTACAGCATCTACCTTGCATGCCTGCTTTCTAAATACCACCACAAAATTGGTTATATTATAGATTGTTAAAAATAGTTTAATACCTAATAAGTAGTATTTTCCAATTATAGCTTCCTCAAATTCAGTCCACTCTATGAGAATACCCTCCGCTGAATGATGTTGCTGTGTTTGTATGTAGGCTGCTTCAATGTGTTGTTACTCAGTAGGTCATATTTCTAACCTTTCAGCTGCTTCTGGCCTGCTGCTTCTGCTGGCAACTTAGCAATTTTCTTTTTTATTTTTTTTTAATTAACAATTAAAATCATTTTAAAGTTCCTTCTTTGCCTATGCAGTCTTTTTTAGCCTGACTGCTAGAAATGTGGACGATTTTGGCCACGGATTTATCCTGCAGTTCCTGTTTGTGTTGCTAGTTAAACATCTCTGCTCTATATTTAATATTTGCCTTCAGGTGATGGACGCTTGGGCACGCAGCAGTGCACCTTTAAAGGAATCTGCTGCTGTGTCCATGGCTGGTTTCCCAGGACAAGCAGTGGTGTGCTCCCAGCTGGGTGTCAGGAAGTGTGGTCAAGCCTTGTATCACCTACTGAGAGTGCTTTTGCACCCCCTGCACATACACAGCAAATGTTGGTTCGGAGCATTAACACTGGGAATGGAGGAGTTTCCTCTCGACTAACAGAAGTGACTTAGAGTAGCTGAATTCCTCATCACAAGATCTTGTTTTGTAGAAAAATGAGAAAGACCTGACTGCTAGCAATTCTTTTTCCCCGTGTGTAGTTGTCAGGTATGCCAAGTTATTTTACTGCCAATTTTCCCTAATTTTTCTTTATGCCTGTTCCATTCCAACCCACAATAGAGATTTCAGGAAAGCAGATTCTGTAACCAATTAGATGAGCAACCAAAAGGAGCGTTAAAAGTTTGTCCTGAACAGCCTGATGAGCATTTTTTCTCTGGATGAAGTGGAACAGTGAATGTATATTTCCAGCCTCTTTCTTTAGCAGATGAAGTGTTACACCACGGATTTGGAAAAGGACTTGAATTCTTGACCTTGTGTCCCATCCCACTCTTTCTCTGTGTGTGGTTAGAAGGAGGGGGAGGGAATCTTGCAACCCATCTACCCCTGGTGGTCTGCTCAATGGGTCATGCTTCTAGGGACACATAGAAAGATGCTGGAATGGAATAATGTCAAAGACCCAAACCCAAATGATTTTACCCAATGGCTGTGATGTTTGCTGGGTGATACATGTAGGACAGACCCTAGTCTTGCTCTTTGTTAGCCATTACTCAACAGCCACTCCAGCATTTCACTAGGGCAGCCTGAATGTGTTGTCTGTCAGACTGACAGCCCCCACAGAGCGATTGACAGGCATGTGTTAGAGTCGTGATTCTGTTGTGAGTTGTTTCGTTCCCAAGACAGGTGGCTTTACTGAGCAATTTAGGGGATAGAGCACAAACACCACAGCAGTTGAAGCATGGAGGGGAATCTGTAGGGCACAGGGTACCCCAAAATATTTCCTTGTAGCTCTCACAGCCTCCATGGTACAGATACTGTCCTTTATACTCTTGCAGCAAATGTCTTCACGCTTGGCTGTGCTTTCCTTCCAGAACATTTCAGCCCTGGGCAGGTTTGGATACGAGTCTCACCTGAGCACAATTTCTGAGGCCCCACCACAGAGCTTTCCTGAACTTCACCACCCCATCCCTGTCCCTCCCGCACCGCTCAGCCTTGCTTGTACATCTCCATCTCTACGGATCTTGGTTGGTCCTTGTTCTTTACCAAAACCTTTGTGCTTCCTTCTCTGCCTCCAACGAAACCATTTCACATTCCCTCTCCCCACAAGCTTCGTCCCTGCCGGGGTTTTCTAAGGTCCCTATTTCTCCCCCCGATTGACTGAACCGTTGCTTTGCCTTCCCTGTCCGTTCCTTTCCTCCAGCCCCCACCTCTGTGCCTGGAGGCTCCGACACCTGCCGGAGCCACCCGCGGG